>VNJO01007634.1:411590-710542 GCA_008042535.1 Drosophila tani
GGGGGGTTGTGTTAAATAAACTAGGTTTCTTTAATGTATATATATAGCATTTCTTTAATTTTATAATTTTATAAATACACATTTACATATATAATATTTACTTCAGTTTTATGCGGTCTTTTAGTTTTCATTTCATGTTTTTCTATCTTTTTTATTCGTTTTGCTTAGATTTTAAGTATCTTAAGAACTTGCCTGATGAAAGTGGAAATGTAGACAGAATTTTATTGAGCAGAGTGATTGGAAAACACCTTAAATATTTCACTAGACACAAAAAACGTTGTGTGAGTGAGTGTTCGATCGTTTGACAACATTTTGCAATAAATATGGAATAACCATGAAACGCCTCATCAAACACGATGGGAATTCTAATTTGAATTCCATTTTTTTCGCCGTTGCAGCCTTCACAATTTAAATAGAATTTACTCGCATGAAATTTCATTTGAATAGATATGGAATGTTTATTTGCTTTTGTTGATATTTTACATGGTAATTGGAAAAAAGCTAATGAAAAACATGTCGTCGGGGTTGGATCTGCTTTGATTTAGCCTCTGAATACTCAATAGCTTTTTTTTTTTGTCTGTTATCTTTGTTTAGTTTTATTTTTGCTTAATGCTTAGCTTGATTAATGAAACTTTTCCCTTTTACTTTAGTTTTTATCAATACATTTTTGTATGCTTTATTTTCGTGTAACGATTGGATTTTATTTTGTTTTCCCTTTTATATATTCGGTTAGCTTTATGTGCTCTATGGCAAAGTTTGGTGTGATGACGGAAATTAGCCAGACAAAAGATTTCAGTTGAGTGGAAAGGGAAAATGGAAAATAAATAGTTGAAATTTGAGTGGAAAAAATACTTGAAAACCCATTAGAATAATTATAGAAAATGGAACACTTTAGTTAGATGGAAAATACTCTTTACCCATAGCTCTGTTTGGTATTTCTTAATGTATCTTTTTGTTCGTTTCGTTTAACACTTGACTAATTTTTGCTCGCATTGAGTAACAACAAATAAATGTATGAAATGTGCAACAATTTTCCGTCCTTGCCGATTGTATCCTAATTTCAAACCGTTCTCTGCACGTTGGGTAGTAATACTTATGTTTATTCAATTTGTACATTACACAAGAACGAAACGAAACAACTTATCCGAGGGTTGCTCTTTTCAAATACTTTATGACTTAATTTCTAACCATTCAGATGCAGCCAAAAGAAAAATTCTCCCTCGACGAGGTCTGCTCCGCCTCCCTCCCTTTTATTTTGCTTTAACTTGTAGCTAGATTTTCCTTCCTTTCGGTTTAGTTTCCTTTTTTTATATTTTACAAACTGTTTTTCTTTCGTTTTAATTTCTGTTTTTTTTTTCTTCGTTTTTGCTTTAGCCTGTACTTGAAGTTGAATGATTTTTAGTTTACGTTTTGCTAATTGCCTTTCGGTTGAATATTTATCTGTCTATTAGGATTTCGCAGAATGCAAATGAGAATGTTTCGCTTTGCCTTCGGGGGAACAGTCACAAAGTGGCAGTCGAGAAGCGTTTCCTGTTCTGGTTTTAGCTGGAAAATATATTATATTCTGTTTGTTTTTCGCTTACTTTGAAGGTTACTTTTTGGGGGTAAACTTTCAGCTATAAAATAGTATCGAAGGTTGGAAAGAGTCGATTGAAAAAGCGCCTCTAGGTATGCTATGCAGCCTATTTACACAATTTCCAAATCTAAGGGAACACGGGAACACAAGAACCAAGGACTTAGATAGCTTCATTGTATGATACAAAGTCGTACATAAAAAAGGCGACAACTTGGCTTGATTTCGATCTCGATCTTGACTTTATATCTAGTATAGGTATTTCATATTCTTACGTTTCCTTTCGCTTTTTGTTTTTGTGCTAAATATTACGTATACGTCGCTGATTCATAGAAAAACGCAGTAGCCAGTAAAGTTATGTTATATGTAATGTATACGCTTTATAGTTATTATAGTTACAGCTTACGGTTGAGTTGAGAGTGGCCTTGAGAGCGGGACAGCCAGGAGTGGCCCAGAGTGAGTTCACCTGATGTCCGTCTCGAAGAGTTGCCTACACGTTGCCGCCTCCGTTCTTGATTGTAGTTTCAGTTGCTGCCGGGACAGGCGAAGTGCCTCCTGCTCCTGCCGCGTCCACTGTGGTATCCGTGGTGTCCGTGGCCAGTGCCAGCGGAGCTGCCAGAGCTGGCACCTCAAAAGGCCAACGAGGATGTGTCGCAGCTGGTCTCCTCCTGACGCTCCTGCTCCTGCTCCTGCTTCTTCCTGCTGGCCGCTCCTTCTCCGCTTGGCGGAGAGCCGAGACCCGAGGGCTGGGAGCGGGGGCGTGGCCAGAGCGGCGCCCAGCAGCGCAGCGATCCACCGGCAAGCGCCCAGCTGAAGAAGCACACACACAGGTACACAAACAGACAGCGAGTGGGCGAGGGGCGAGGATGCGCTGGTGCCGCGTGCTGCATTGCTGCTGGGAACTCCCCTGGAAACGGAGTGGGAAACACCTGTTTAATTTACATCTTTATTGCTGTCCTCATACTCAGACATTTGGGGGCAACTGAAAAGTCGTTAAGTAGTGTCTTGCGAGGGGAGAATGGCAGTGACTGTAATTGGTGACAGTGTATGTGTGTAAGGAGGGGGTAAGTCCCACCGAAATTGGCAAGGACTCGAAAAAAAAATTGAAGAAAATAAAATAGAGACTTAAGAATCAGCTAGCATCTCTTAAATTCGTCTCTTTATATCCTTAAACTTTAGCTAATCGCTTAATTACTTACTTAAAGATATTTATTTTATTTTAAGAAAATGCCTGAATATATTTTAATATGTTTATAATAAATAATAATTAAATTAACACATTTAAAGTTCAGAATATTTATTCCCCTACATGTATCAAGTGTCCTTGCCGAGTTCACTTCAAAAAGGGGAAACGGAATACCTCCCCCTATATATCCTATGTCCTTAATACCGCATAATCCCCCCACACACTAACCGGATTACCAACCTCTCCCCGCAAAGAGGGAGCCGAGCCGGTGGTGATAACCAAAGAGCTGTCAAACAATAAAACTGCACAGATAAACAGAAAGCTAAAAACAATACAAAGATTGTCGCAAAAGTCAAAACAACAGGCCAACAAACAAACAGCCAAACAAACTAACAAAAAGAATCCTCCGCTCTGCGGCCCGGAATAAAGGCGACAAAGACAAACAAAACCAGCCAGTGAAACCGTCGACTGTTTACAACTTACTGGGCTCTGGATACAACTACAGGTGCAAGCGAGCTGCGAATGCACCTGCGAGCAGAAAGTGAAAATCACCCAGCGTTGCGAGAAGGATTTATACAGAAAGTATTTTTAACAAGGCTTTACTTGGGGTCAAAAGTCGTATTGTGAAATGGTGTTAAGGCCTCGCAAATAACACTGACTTTGGATGGAAAGAGAACATCTTTTGGCTCAGAAAAGTATTGGTAAAATATCAAGATAATACTTATAATTCCTAAACTAATATTTAGTAATTTCTTGCTTTAAGAAATACCTGCTTTAATGTGACCTGAAATACTTACTGGAAAGTCTTAAGTTTTATTTATGCTTCTGAAAGCTCATTAAAGTAAATATTTACTGTGATACAAAAAAACGAAGAGTACACCTAACAACCCCAAAGTAATAACACCTCCTCCCCTGAAAAGAGGAAGAATTTGTTATTTCCATTAATAAGAACTTAATATCTTTTGTTTCTAAAAAGTCAACAAAGCAATTTCGAGGCATTTGACTGCAGCTGAAGGTGCACTTTAGGTTCTTCGTCGTGAAAGTCTGAGAGCCAGAGCTAAAATTCCAAAGCCTTGATCCCAAAGATGTCGGCGATTCGGCGGGCAACAAGAAAACAATTTCCTATATATACACAGTGCAGGTAACAATAAACAATAAAAGCAAGGTAATGCCTAAAAGTAAGCACAAGTTAGAAAAGTGAGAGGGAAAAACTTGCGACTGCAACGCAGCGGCGATGATGGTGGCAACAAAAGCCGAATGGCAGACACAGCAGCGTTGACGGGCGCATAATAATAGTAATAACAAACAAAACAAAGCAAAACAAAACAAAATGTAACGGCAAACAACAATGGCGAAAGTAGCAGAACAAGAGACAAAACATAATAATAATCAGAAACAAGTGTGCCAAAGCAGTTAACGGAAACAACGCGCATTGCATGCGCAATATGCTGACAGGGATGAGTGCCCCTCACGCACACCCCTAAAGCCCTCTTTGCACTGAGCGAAAAAATATATGATACTTGAAATAATTGGTACATTTAAGTTTATAATTTAAAAAGATTCTTGGTTGACATTCTGACTTTAAAATATGCATCGAATTTGTGTTTAATGCACTTTTGCTAAACTAATTTTTATTGGCTTAAAATTAGTAAAATTAGTAAAATTGTTGAAAAATTACTGTGAATTTTATAACTTCGCTTAATATGTACATAAATATTGATTATGTATTTTTAGGCTATTATCAGCTTATAAATTATCAACAAGTAATATTAATTCATCCTTAGCCTCTCGAACTGAAATCATTATTAATGATTAAAAGTAAAGTACGTTTCTAGTGATTCTTTTTTGTATTTATAATCATCTGTATTCTGTATTTGTTGTTGAATAATTAACAAGAATTTCTCCCGGTGCATACATAATTGTGTGTGTGCTCTGCGAAAAGACAACGCCGTGTGACATTATCTAGCAGACACGGTTGCTGCGACAACGACGACAACTTGACATTAGTGAAAGTCGCAAAGGAAGTGGCGTGCAGCAACTGCTGCTGCTGCTTTTGCTTTTCCTACTCTTCCTGCTGCTGGTGCTACTGCTGCGACTGAGTTTTCCTATCCACTCAGTGGTGGTAGGCGGGGAGGCGTAACATAAACATAATTTTCATGTGGCACGCGTGCCAGATACGGCGGGGCAGGAGGCCGAGACCTCAAAAGTGTTCGCACCAAGTCGAGTGCATTTATATACTCTGCTTTTGGCCAAGTTGGGATTATATATGATTTTTAGTAAAAGCTTTTTAAAATCGTTAACTAATTACGATTTCTAAAATATAAATTTCATACTATTAAATAATACTCGATTATGGTTTGTTCAATTTATGATAATTTAGATTGAAAGTTTAAGATATATTATGAAGAACTAATTAATTAATATTAAAAATATTTATTTTTGATTAAATTGCCTTCATAGGGTTATACTATCTAGTTTCTTAAATATTAACTTAGTTAGTTGTAGCAAATCCATATCCTAACCTAGCAAGCAAACTCCTCGAAAGTTAATACATTCCCTGCATTTCAGATTTTACCCCCTCGGGCCAGATTCGCTTGGCAAACGTTGATGGCTGCCGGAGTGGTTAGCTACAGACACGGCAGATGGGGATAAATATATAAGGGGCTCTGTGGATAATGATTATACGGTTGGATAGGGAGGGGCGGTTGGGTAAAAGAGGGGGCGGAACGACGACAAACTGTCTCTTCATTTCCCATAATTTTCACGTGCCACTCTTAGCAGTTTTCACTTAGCTGAACTCTCGTCTGGCTTAGGATATACGTGGAAATATTGAAATAGATACCGACACCGATCCCCCGATGTTTCCCCTTCGTATAATCAATATTTCCTCATTGGTTTCCGAATCGATTCCCCTGAACTCTTATTTTACTCTCTTGTTGATGTTTGGACGTAGTTTCGACGTAGTTTTGCCGTAGTTTTGCCGTAGTTTCGTCGCAGTTTCGACGAGTTTAAACAACACTTTGTCGGACAGTTATTTGTCACCTCTTCCGCCGCCGCCCCTTCGATTATCTGTGCCACTATTTAGCACCCCGCTGTGTTGGACTCTTTATTTTCACGCTGGCCTGGATCTTTCCGTGCTTCTGTGTCACTTCTTGGGCTGCCCCGAGGAGCTTTAGCAGCTGCAATTTCTATGGCTGCCTTCGGACAGATTTTAAGCCATTGATACGCTGACTCAGGCCTGGTGGCAAGTATTAGCCGCTCCAAGGGGGATTGGGATCTTCTTCGTTCTGAGACAGAAATTCTTTAGGGAATTTTCTGTATTTAACTTTCAGTGCTCACAAATTAAAGAGGTATTTTCTTCGTAAATGAGTATCAGCAGACTCTCCTTGCGCTACACTAATCTTTTAATTCTCTTGAATTTACTCAATGGCTACTTAGGAAGTCCTTGAGTTATACTTTAGCAACTTGAAACGGTCGGTATTATAATAATAATAGGGAGATCGAAAATAGTGAGCATTATTTACAGAAAAAAACACATTTAAGCCTGTACTTGCTGTTCTGAATCCACATTTTAATTTAAAATTTAACTACTGCTCATTTAATGTTCGATTTCGTATTATCCCCGTTTTTTACACAATCTAATCCGATTTGAAACATTTTTTCTGCATCATTATACGACTTCCTTTCGGCTTTATTTCCCCCCTTTTATGTCTGTGTCCCCTTAACCTATTACATATTTTTTTTTGCTGCCTGCCGTCGCATTTACCCATTAGCATTCCCATTGTTTTATTCACTTTTTTGTGTGCAGTTCCGTTTTGAATTTCCCTTCTTTTTTTTGTGCCGCCATTGTTTTATTTCCCAATGTCCTGTGGCGGCGGGTGATTGTCGTTGGGTGTGTGTGTGAGTTGTCGTTGATTTTACTTACCATTGAGCACATGTACGGTAACGCTTTTGGGCTTTGCATTTGATGGATTACACTGATAATGCCCGGAGTCCGAGGGACGCGCCGATTTAATTAGAAGGAACGACGTGGTCGTATCGCCCTTATTGGTGACCACTGACACGCCGCCGCGCGGCGAGTCATAGTTGATAATCTGCGGATGAGATGGAAACTTCCGAAAGTCATAAAGTATTTTTCTACAAATTGGCCCGGCAGCGGATGGTCATAACATTTTCTAGCCCATAAAACCGAGCCCAGATTACGCATACGCACTGTTGCACACTTGGCAAATTAAAATCAGTGGGCGGAGATAAGACGCCAAGGAAGAGAACGGAAGGGCCAGGAAGGCTGGCGAAAATATGCTAAGTAAGGGAAGAGCGAGATTGCAAATAAAACCGAAGCAAAACAATAAAATTAAATCTGTCGAGGGCACAAGTAAGAAAAGAAGAAGAGCCCCCGCCCGCACTAATGGCAATATTTTTTTCCCCTTTTCTATAGAAAACCCATAACAATGGCTGGCGCCCGTCAACCCTTGTGGCATTGTCGAGCTGGGCGAATCCCTGTACAATAAGCCATCCATGAAGTGTGAGGAAAACACCTAAAGTGGAAACTAAAACGTGGCTCAGACCAAACAAAACCGAAATCCATTTAAAGCCCAAACCAGAACCCTTTTCCTTGAAGCCCCTCCGTGCCAACTTCCTTTCTTAAATGGCATTTCCTTATAAAAAAAATAAAGAAAGAAAGACGAAAGAAGGAAAGTTTTTGCCCGGCAAAGCTAATTTAAAAGTTACTAAATTGAACACTAAAGGGTGCCCAGACTTTGGTGGCTGGGAAGCGATAATGATGCCCCAAAGTAATTGCGTGTCCCGGCAAATGGCATTGGCTTTCGGCCGGTCACAGGGCTCAGACTCACAGCATTATTATGATTCCAGAAGATATAGGCCGGCGGCTCCGGGGAATTGAGTATGACACAGGTGAGATTTATAGTTGAACCGCTTTCTATATACAAATCGGGCGCCCCGATAATTTCCGTTGAAGGTTCTGCAAAGAAAATAAAAAACAAATACACAACCAATTTAAACGAGTGTAATTAAAGCAATTTTATTCGGAATTCAACTGGAATAAAATAACAATTAGCCAAGAGGGAGATTCGCCTTCGGGGCACTCGAGTGGGAATTTCAAAGCAAGTTCAAGTCAGAGGAGAAATTATTTCCATCCTTTTGAAACGAAGCCATTGAAATGCGCGAAAAAAGAGATGGAACAATTTCGCACTTACACTTCGTTCTCCTGTTTCTTAATTCAATGATAATTTAATGTATAAAGTTCGGCGTCTCAGGAGAATGAAAGGGAAATCTTTCCATTGAACTTTAAAGTGTAATTATTTTTCTGTGAAAAGTTATTACTTACCAACAACATTCAGATGAATGTAGTGACTCATGTGGGGAGTGGTCGACACCTGGCACTCGTAGATGCCGGAGTCGCGATGTTGCGGGTACTTGATCTGCAGCATCCAGTCTTCGGTTTGCGGCTGATGAATGGCCCGAAAGCGCTGATCCGACGTGTACGTGTACCGGCCAACAGTCAGCAAGTGGATGTCCCTGTGCCGCACCCAGGACACCTGAAGCAACATCTAAAATAAACAAAGAGAGAGGGGGGAAAGAGTTTAGGCAAAAATCTTCAGATTTGCAGATTTCATTTGTTTGGCAAACAGTTTAAAAAGTCAATTTCATACGCAGCTGCTTGAATGAGCCGCACACTGAGGGGTGGTTTTGCCTCTTGTGTCAGGCACATACACACACGTGTAAAATGCAAATTTATTTTTGAAATATTTTATATGATTTTTTCACATTTTTTCTTGCTGAAGGAAACTTTGAAGGGACAAAGGCTGGGGTGAAATGCGCAGAGTCCTTTGCCAGACAACCTGGCCCGACAAATTGAATGTAACACAAACGACAACACACATGCTTGTACTGAGAAAAAAAAGGTAATCAACTTGAAATTATATCATTATTATATTTTAAGTGACAAAATTAATTAAAGAAAGTATTCTGTTTCCTACAGACCTATAAAAGTTTTTTGCTAATATTTTACCTAAAAATAAAGCCAAAATATATCAGAAATATATCAGAAGTTCTTACAAAAATACTCTTTTATTAAAATTTATATATATCAGAAGTTCTTACAAAAATACTCTTTTATTAAAATTTGAGTTTAAAACATTCATTAAATATTACATTCAGAATTAATTATGTCTTTATAATAAAGAAAAAAAAGCGTAGAGTAATAAGATTAAATAATTACTTCTGCAAGGACTTCCCAAAGGCCTACTTTTCTTCGAAATATCTACATTTAATAAACGTTTTTCACTGTTCTACAACCATTAATAATATTTTTTTTCTGTGTGCTCATGTGACCACGCCTGTAACGCTTTCGAAAACCACCTGCTGTTTAATGCTCAAGTTTTCCCTGTCCAGGAGGCGCAACATTTTTAAGTGACGCTGATTTAGGGGTTGCCTCAGGCCGGTGCCAGGGGGTTGTACCAGCGCGGAAAGGTAAGTGAGGGAGGCGGCGGGGACATGCCCGACTGTGTTGCGTGTCATACGTCAGCTGTGAGCATTTTCAATTTCAATGACAACAGCTTAGCAACATCCTGCCTAACGATGAGCGACGAGGACGCCCAGGACGACTTTTGGCAAAGTTAATGGCCAAGAAACTCTGGGGCAGGAAGGAAGGAGGAAGGTGAAGGGGGGGCAATGAGCGATGATAGGTAGGTAGGTCCCTGGACCAGGTGTTAGTTGCCAGACACAAAGGTAAACTTTGGCAGCTGCTTAAGCAAAGTTGCATGTAATTAACACCAAAAGTCCTCGAGCATAAATACCCAAGGAGTGAGTAACTTTTTCTCCTACCTCAACCTCCGCACAAATTTCCACCAATTTTTCCCCCTCTTAGATTTTTTTTATGTGCGCATTACGCTTGTTTACAGTATCGTAAAATTTTTAGCATATCAATATTTTCTTTCATTTTCCCGCTGCTCTGCAAACGAACATCAAAATCTGAAAAAATTCTTTTACAGCTCAATTTGTGAAGTCGCGTCAAGGTACATAAATCGTGGGCACCTTTGGGTGGCTGGGTTAAAGGTGAAAATGACTGGCAGGTTTATGGGTAATTTTGCGGGGACCTTGAATAATATTCAAGCATCATTAGATATGTATTTTGAAATAAAATATGAAATATTTTTAAAATTAATTATAAAGGGATATGGAATTAAATTAAAATCGAATGATTTAGTTGTTAAATACACATTAAAATGTTAAGAATTGTTTATTCAAGCTAAGAAGCTATAAAAAATAAATCCCTACAAATAACTTTAATATATTTCCTACTTATATTTTTATATTTTAAAATTTAATACAAAAGCAGTGCTCCTAGGAATATTATGACCTTTAAATGAAACCAATAACCGCTCTATTTGTGTCCTTGTCAAGCGAGTAAAAGGAAAAACTACATAAAATACCTTTTGAGAACATAAATAAAGCACTATCTTTTTTGTGAGCCATCCCCACACAGCGCCATTAAATGGTTTTCTTTATTTCCATAGAATTATAAGAAAAATGGCGAGGCGGGACGCGGTGTATGTGTGTGGGTTTGGGACTGGCATTAAAACATAAAGCTTTCCCCGAGCAAAGCGCAAATGAAAAACGTCATTAATAATGCAGAGACCATCAACTTCCGTTCGCTGTTTATCATTATAGACGGTGTGAAGCAAAGAGCACACGTATATGTACGAGTACGAGCATAAAACAGAAGGATTTCTCTTTATCTTTTTTCCTCCTTGGCAGTTCAGCATCGCAGCAGCTTAGCTCTCGCCCAGATGCTGCCAAATCTCAGCAGCAATGATGTATTACCTCAGTCTGGGGTGGGGAAGGGGGAAAAGCTGAAGCTGAAGGGCGGAAGTGGGTGGCATTTTGTGGGGCGGGCTTGTGGCTCCGCTTGTGGCTTGCCACAGAACTGAAAGCTAATTAGATTTTAAGCTGCCGCACGAAGGTAATGAATATATTTTACAGGTTGCCTAATGCTTCTCGGTTTTTTTTTTTTTTTTTATAAGGCAGCTGATGAGCCCGAAATGGATACTTTCTAAAGCCGTCTGGCAAAATAGAATTATATTTTTGCTCTGCGCTAAGAATTAGCCTTTAGGTTACAAAAATAAACGAGTATAATTTCATAAATTATCGTTTGCTATAGAAAAATAATTCTGAGAACTTGTAGAATCATTTTATTTTTTTATACAAAAATATTCCCCTAAAAAACTTGTCTTTTAATGACATTAATTATAACATGCTCTTGCATTCAAACATCCAACTTAACATTTATTTGCCAAGTACCATTTCCTTCCTTTTTTCGCATAAATTTCCAACCAACAAACTTTTGAGAAAATTTCAAGAGTTCTCATATTAATTAACTCACGCTCCAGGAAACATATAGACCCCGAGATCGATGAAGTTATCCCACTTAGCACATCTAATGAAGTTATCCCCGGGAAGACCTGCCGACCTGCCCCACATTGTCGTGGTGCAAAAAACTTTAACTTTGTCCTGTGGCAAGGTGAAAAGCCTTCAGCTTTCAGCCTCCCAGCTCCGCCTCCCTAATTGAGGTTGCCTGCGCTTCGACCCATTCTCCGGAATTTAATAATCACGCAAATTAGTTTTCGAAACCGCAACTCAAACAAGCCCGAACCCGGAGCTAATCACAGGCTGCCAGAAAAGTTCGGTGCAAAATAGGAGCAGCAGCGGGAAACGGGTGAGGAATGCCGGGACATGTAACATATTATTATCGGAAAAACGGCCAGGGACCTTCTCCGGTCGGTGGCGACGCCGCCGGAAGTGACGGAAGCCGAATGACTATGGAACCCCACTCACCCCCTCTAACACTGGACTCCTGCGGAGCCAGAAAAGCCAGAAAAACAAAACGAAAGGCGTTTTCGGGGCCTTTTTCCCTCATTTGAATAGTTTTTTCTGCCAGCACCGCTCAGGTGGATGAAGGCCCTCCGGCCGGAAGTGGAAATGGTAGCGGTGGTTCTGGAGATTGTGTTTGTGAAATGTTTGCGGCACTTCCTTCCGCTCACGACGAAAAGTTGAATAAAGTAAAATCTGTTTCCTGTTTGGGTATAATTAATCATTTTGTTCTCTGGCAAGCGGAACAATTAGCCCTGCTGGGCCCCCTACAAAAAAAAAAACCCATGTGGGCGCAGTCAACGTGCTAATTAGGCCCCCAAAAAAATCGGTAAAATCTAACACAGTGGGGCAGGAACTCAGCCACAGAGGCACAAATCGCATTTTGATGGCAGTGACAGAGAAATTACACGATAATTACGAGGGAAATTGTCAAGCGATTGGCAGAACATTTTGCAGAATTTATGGTCTAGAAAAAACTCATAGGATCTCCTTCAAATTAGACTAATTTTGATGCCAAGTCTGTTGGTAGGTTACTTACTATATTAAAGCATTTATTACATATTTATTTAGTTTGGATTTTTCCAGAAAATCCCATTAAATCCTTTCCAGCTTTAAATTAACCTTGCATTTCTTTCATATTAAAAGTTTAGCTCCTATATTTCACTTACCGTCTTGTTGCCCAGGTTCTTGACGCGACAGTTCAAATAGGCCGTCTTGCCCAGCAGGGCGGTGACGTTCTTGGAGAAGGCCTGGTCGAAGTAGGGACCCGCATTGCGGGCCTCCTCCAGCAGATCGATGCTGTTGCGATTGATGCCGGATGCCATCTGTGAGGGGAATGTGTTGCTGCCGAAGCTGCTGCTGCTGCTGGCCTTGTGCAGGCTGCTGCTGGGAATGCCAACGATGGTGGTCGAGCTGCCGATGGAGCTCCTACTGGCATCGGTTGTCATAGCACTCGATTCGGAGGAGGCTGATGCGGATGCGGCTGATGAGGCTGATCCAGCGGCTGCCTGGCCATTTTTGTTATTTCCGGTGGCATTGTTGCTGCTTCCGCTTCCGGCGACACCAGTGGGAGCGGCCGCCTGCTCGGCAGATCCTCCAGCCTCGGTGTTGGGTATGGCATTGTTACTACTGCTCATGTCCTTCGATTTGTACGAGTCACGCTGAGCGGCGTAAACTGGAAGAAAAATGGGGAAATAAGGAGTGGTTCCATTAATAAATTGGGAAGAAATATCTTGAATATCCTTTAATATCCTAATATCTAATAGATAAAATTGGATAACTAATTTGCATCCCAAGTATCCCCAATCCAACTTCCGCAGAAAACAACCCAATCAGCCTAATCAACTATTCTTATCAAAACGTTCATTGACAACAATTCCGAAAGGCAAACAATTCCGAAAAGCAAACGGCCAGTTTGCTGATAAAACCAAATTGCCTTTGCAATAAAGATTAAAAACAAATCAAAGAAGCTTAGTTAAACTAATTACGGACACTTGGACAGCTATGGTCCGAGTTATTTCACAAATTTTGGCAATGATTAAATACTTTGCAGAATGCACTTAATGATATTATTACATAATAATAATATTAAATAAATGTATTTGAATATCATATGTTGATTGAGTTATTTGCAACTCGCTGATAAAAGATAGCAAAAAAATATGACTTTTAAGAGAAAAACAAGGGACTTGGCGAGACTGGGACATGGCGATAAGACTGGCGAAAAAATAGTTGGCCCAAGCGCAGCCAGTCCAATGTACAGCGAACCCACTAATCATGCTCACGATTGGCGGACATGACTCCCGAAATAACTCGACCAGAATAACCCATAAAGACTCGGGCGATCTGGGCAGTGTTGGCTTTTCTAGCCATTTCTATCTACTTTTAGCCGTTTTCTGGCTACTTGGGGCCATTTACAGGGTTAAAAAGCTAGAAAAAACAACGAAAATGTCAGCCATAAATTACATTTAAGTCAACTATCACTAAAATAACTATAATAATTTAATAAAATAAGTGTTTGATTCTTCATAGACCTTGTAGATTACTCTAATATTTTTATTGCATTTTTTTAGCTAGTAAATAATGTTAGCTAATTCGCCATATCTATGCAGTTATTTTACATTTTTCAGCCATTAACCTTACATGAATTCAATGCATATCCATTGCTTCATATGTCGTCACTCCTTCTTCATAAATATTTATAAGAAAATATTAATAATTTAAGCCACATTATTGCACATTATTGGCTTTATTTCAAATAATCAACACTGGCATGAGCGAACCATTGAGTTCGCCCGATAAGATTAACCGGTTCCCGGCTAATAAGTGCCACTCTTCGGGCCGGAGTATAAAAGCCGCCAAGTCCGAGGCTGTGGAAGTCATTAGCTCATTGAAGAATCGGGAATCGACATGGACTTGGCAATAGCAAAGAATTCTTGGCGGCTTCTTCTTCTGGGCCTCATACTGGGGCTAATGCCTGACATGAGTCAGCAGGTGCGTGGAAAGATTTGGGGGTTTCCAGTCTCCAGGTTACCGGTACCCGATAAGCCGCGCTAATCGGACATTAATTGTTTGTTTATTAGTCTGATTAGCTTTTCACGTTCTCCGGCTTTCCAGGCGGCACTGCCCGAGTCGGATTTCTATACGGCCGGTGTGGTGGAGTTCCGTCCGTCGGTGCTCAGTTTGACGGACAACGTGCAAACCTATGTGGAGATCATTCTCTCCGAGAACGCCAGTGCCACGGACATCCTTGTCTTTCCGGAGAGCACTCTCAATGGCTCGGGCTCTACGACATTTGTGCCGAATCCCGAGGACGAAATCTCGCCCTGCCTGAGCGATCCCAATGCCACACTGTATGAGGAGTTTCTGGTGACCATATCCTGTGCGGCCCGCAATGCCAGCAAGTATGTGGTGATCAATCTTACCGAGAAGCAGAAGTGCGAGGATGTGCCGGAGGACACGAGACCCTGTGCCTCGAATGGCTTGAATACCTACAACACCAACGTGGCCTTCGATCGCCAGGGCGTCGTGGTGTCCCGCTATAGGAAGTGGCACCTGTACGGCGAGAACAAGAACAGCACCATCCTGCCGGAGCTGAGCACTTTCGAGACGGACTTCGGGGTCACCTTCGGCCACTTTATCTGCTTCGACATCCTCTTCTACACGCCGGCCCACCAGCTCGTCGCGGAGCACGGAGTCACGGACTTTGTCTACCCGGCCATGTGGTTCTCCCAGCTGCCCTTCCTCACAGGTGAGACAGACACTTAGCCAGACAATCAGGTTGATTAGGGGCGGAGGCGGGTTCGTTGACACATGTCGCTTATCTCGGCCGATCGATTGCTAATTGATGGCTCTCGCCAAGCCCTCGAGATGGAGTGCCCTGAACCGATTATGCACAGGGAAAAATACTGGGCCACTTAATAGTGGTGGTAATCTGGTACTGACAGCAGGAAAGGGAATAACTAATCATTTTTTTCTTCTCAGCTGTTCAAACCCAAGAGGGCTGGGCTTACTCCAACGATGTGAACCTCCTGGCAGCCGGTGCGAGTCGTCCTTCTGTTGGCAACAGTGGCTCCGGCATCTATCACGGACGCAGTGGTGTCCTGACCAGCGTGATGAATCAGGGCTCCGGAGAGCGTGCCCTCTACGTGGCCCAGGTGCCCAAGTACGCGCCGAGATCCGTCCAGAAGCGAGCCAAGAGGGACACGGGCCTGGAGGCGAGGACACCGCGCCAGGCGGCCACCAGCTCGAGTTACTTCATGAAACGCGACTACCTGCAGAACTACGAGTCCGAGGTACTCGAGTTGGGCGACGGAGCCACTGGCAATCTGAGCCGGACTCTGTGCCAGGGCAGCTTCTGCTGTCACTTCGACATCGCCTGGAGATCCCTGGTGGCCGAGAATGGCAGCTACTACAGCTACCGACTGGGCACCTACGATGGCTGGCGCAATGAGCAGCGTGTGGACGCCAACTACATTCGCAACTGTGCGTTGTTCGCCTGCTCTGGTCCCTCTATTGATGATTGCGGCCAGCTGCTGTCCGTCGAGGAAGCGGAGCAGCAGGCCCGCGTTGCCTTCACCCGGCTGGCGATCGAGGTGACCTACCCGGAATCACGGGAGTTTCTGCTAAGCCCCAGCACCCTCCTGAACGACCTGCTGCCCCTGGAGCCCAGCCAGTTCGAGTGGTCTCAGCAGCAGCCCTCTGAGGACAGGTGAGAGTCTGTGGTTTGGTCTAAGATATCTTCTTATTTAAAACATTATTTCCCTGGCACAGTTTCCAGCTAGAAGTTCGCTTTGCCTTGCGTGAGTCCTTGGAGTTGAGCAATCTGCTGACCTTCGGCATTTACGGCAACTACTATGACAACGAGTGCACCTTTGGCGTGGGCGATGAGGAGAAGCAACGGGCCTGCGGGTACAGGAGCGGCTCCAGTCGCCTGGCGATCCTTGGAGGTTGGCTGACGATGCCCCTGGCTACCCTGCTAGTCGCCTGGTCAAGGACTTAAAGCAGTTTTTCTTAAGCCAAGGGATCGGCATTCAATCTAATATTCCATTGATTGAATATGTATTTTCTTTATGCGGTGTTGGGATCAAATACAAGCTCTTTTTCATATTTAACCCCACCTATTGCTCGATGTTACCAGTATTTTTACCAATAAAGTCTTAGCCTTCAAGCTTAATTAATTCAGAGTTCTTCTAAACTTCAATAATATTTAATAAAAACAAAAACATCCTGTGAGTACGTACAAAGTTCATTGAAAACTGTTGCCCTTCTTCGAGAATTCATTTTTTCCAAGCTTCAATACTGAACAAGCCCTTAATCACGTAGAGCAATACGTTCTGCCTGCAGAGCCTGGTAATTCCCAAAGTTCCGCTTAGTTTTCGCAAATGTTTCAAATGCAAAAACCATGCCGTAAAGTCCTTCAATCGATGGCCACAACAACAGCCAACTGGCTGCTCGAATGGGGGAAACCTTGTAACTCGTTCGGGTTGAACTTTTAACAGCCACCATGCCATGCCACCTTTTGTGGCAACCATTTAGGTAATTAGCGAATTACGCACACAGCCAAACAGGAGCACACGTTTCCGAACTTTTCGTTTTTTTTTTTTTGGTTTTAGGGACGGCAACCAAAGTTTTTGTTGGCTTCGAGGTAAATCCAACTTTTTGTTTTGTTCCCCCTCAAATTTTTCCGCATTTTTTTTTGCTGTTTGTTCGCAATTTTTCGTTTATCAAATTTTCATGTTTTTTCCGGGGCACAGCCCTGCGGCGCGTGTGTGTGTGTGTGCAAACTGGTTGTTGTCGTAGTTACGAGCAATTTTTATCCGGCATTTATCCATCACTTAGCTGGCGAGGACGCCACGGCGTCTGGGCCAAAAACTAAGCTCCACTCGCAGCTAAGCGCCGACAAATAGACCCAGCTCCCAGCCCGGACCCACGCACATATCCCGGCTATATCTCGGGGCACTTGATACGCTTATTACGTCGCAGCTAACGTCTTTTTATGACACTCTCCTCTCAGCCAGTTTTATGGGGCCGAGAGCCCGCCAAGGTCCGGGCAGGACTGGCTAGTGACTTTATTAGATTAAACATGTTGTGCACGTCGCCTCACTGCCCGGAGTCGCAGACGTCGAATG
The DNA here is from genome assembly GCA_008042535.1 of Drosophila tani. Lineage (NCBI taxonomy): Eukaryota > Metazoa > Arthropoda > Insecta > Diptera > Drosophilidae > Drosophila > Drosophila tani. The sequence goes on from VNJO01007634.1 coordinate 428,872, forward strand.
GGGGAGCAGCTAGCAGCTACTGGCTGTGATGCTGCCAGTGACTCGGTCACTGTGACACACATGGTCACTGGGCAGAAAAGGCAATGATTTTAATAAAAATAAGTATTTTTTATAATTTTCCTAAATTTCTTACAAAACTTGCAGATAAATTAAAATTAAATTGAAAATTAAGAAATATTCAAATAGTATGATCATATTTTTTGAGAGAAGGAATGTTCTCTACCTTTATTTTTACGGGTAAATATTTTTCACAAAAATGGCACGATCAGCAATGTTACTTTAGGCAAGAAAAATATTTTTCATATCAAATTGATCATCCAAATTATTTCTGTTTATTTATTTGTAACCAAGAAAATGTATTAATCAACTAACTAGATTAATTAAGAGAATTTTCAGATTGTTTTTCATATTTAAAATATTATAACATTGCCAAAAATATGTATCTATATTTAAACCCGCCAAGGAGATCTAGTCACGACTTAGCTCATCGCCCATGGGAAAACACATGCACATATCCCACTTGCTGCTCCCAAAGCTGTCTCTCGCTTTTTCGCTTTCTCTGGTGTATGTTACTGTCCCTATCTACCGCAACCCCTCCAGTTTATTACCCAAACTATTAGCTGAGCATCAGCTTTAGCCCGTTGGCCATGTTCCTGCCAGATAAGTCGAATATCCTTCATCATCTGCTCCAGCTTCAACTGCTCGAGCTGCTAGCTGCGAGCTCCGAGCTCCGGTTTTCGTCTTTCCTTCCTTCCCTCAGAACAAAGAGGGAGCTTTCCTCGCCTCACTCGCTTTTCCTACTGATTTTCCACCCCTTTTTCTCCATCCGCTCCACTTTCCCGAAGCCAAACTGCTATTGACAGGCAAAGCAAAGCGTTTCGCAGTAGTTTGGCTCTGCCGGCTGCCTTCAATTGGCAAGACCCAAACAATGTTGCTAATAACTTGACTCCACCCCTTGTCTGTTGTGTGGGCGCGACGGCGGATGGGCAGTACGGGGGGGCAAACATGATAATAAATAAAACGCCTCTGGCTAGAAATTAAAATAAATTGACTGCCTGGGACAAAAGACCGCAACGTCAACTGTTGGCTGCCAAACATAAATTAGACCACCAACGAAAATATTTCTTTTTTCTTTTTTTCATTTTCGGTATTTTTTGTACCCTTATGGGAGGGTACTTCAATTTACAGAAGAATTAGATTAGCTTTGACGTTTGTTGAGCAACATTTTATATTATATTTTGTTCGTAAAGGAAATAAAAGATAATTTTGTAATATTTTTACTAAAATTATGATCTCTACGTTTTACAAAAGAAAATTTAAATATTCCCTCAGAAATTGTGGCTTGTAGAAATTTTTAGAATGCCTTTAAATATTATTACACCCATATGTATATCGCCGGCGATTTCTATAAAGAATTTAGCTATACAAATAAACTTGAGTGTCTCTCAAAAATAGAAAAAACCTATGTTGCAAAATTTAACAAAATTATAGAAAAAAATATGAATTTTCTCTCAACAACTTGACCATTTTAATAAACTCAAGTTACTTATTATTAGACATTTACTATTTAAAGGGTATCCCAGTATTCATTGCTTTGAAATTGCCCTCCGAATTTCTGTTTTATTCTCGTTTTCATTTCGGTTGTGGCTTAAAAGCGCCCTGCAGAAATCAGAAAGTCATGTGCCAGGGTCGCTGTTCCAGTGGCAGTTGTTGCCGTGTTCATGTCTCATGTCCCGGGTCTTATGTCCTGCATCCTCCTTCGTCCTTCGTCCGCCATCCTGTGTGTCCTGTGTGCCTTGTGTCCTATGTCTTGTGTCCGGGTTTGTTACGTCGACGTCAACGTCAGCAACTTGAACGCAAGTAGACCGCAGGGCATGATGTTCCTGTTGCTCATCCGAAGCTTCGTCCTTGTCCTGTGCCAGGTCCCTGTCTCCTGTTTCTCCCTCCCAGGCCCAGTCCCAGGCCCAGTCACTGTCTCCTTTTCCTGACTCCTGTGGCTTGCTCAAATTTTACGCCCACACAGTTATTATTAACGGCGGAGGGGACTCACTGCGGTTGTTGTTGTCAGAAACATTTGAAATGTCAAAACTTTTAGCTCCCCCTCTCGTTCGCGTGGCGTTTGTCTGTCTGTTCTCTAAGGTGAGCTGGCAATAACATCAGCGGGAGCAAAACACAAAAAAGAACGCTTAAATTTTTAAATTCACTTAAAAAATTAAAAATCATTTGTGTGCCCCTCGCCGGGTCGCAAAGGAATTTTACATATACTTTTTTTTAAATATTTAAAGGCTTCCATTTGTCATGGAACTTTGAGCATTGTTTGTGTGGCTTTACCGTGACTTCGTCTTGGGTAAAAGTTGAGCACGGAATTAAATCGAGAATTACCTGAGATGCTCGGCGGCGTCTTGTTCACCTTTGTTCATTTTGGGCAGGTGATTTTTCTCTGGAATTGTCTGCAGGACTTCTAGGAATCGGCAAACGGTAATTTGAGCCGCAAGTTAATATGGTTTGTTGGCCTTGTACAAGCCTCAATGGCCGCGGGAAAAATTTTTTTTGTTTCTTTTTTGTTTTTATTTTATGAAGCAAAAAAAAAACAATGGTTAACTTGGCTGAATTACAAATGAACTTAATACAAGCGCAGGTCAGTTTATTCAAGCCTAAGGGCATTTTCAAGAAGTTTACTAAACTTGTAGATTTTTTTTCTGTTTTAAGACTGGTGAGAGGTAGTGGCTATTACCAGGAAAAATATAGGAAAAGAGGAATTAAGTACCGAAAGGCAGAATATTAAATATATTCTAAACTATGAGTGTGACTTAAACCACATATGTACATTTATAAAAAGGTTATCCTTTTAGCTAAAATTATTTCGTATTATTATTAATATTATTTTCGCAAGACTAATTCATAGTCTTTCTTTTTTTGATTAATATTATTTTCTAAGAACTTAATCAAAAAGAAAAGGCAAAATTATATTCTACAAATCGGGGAATATGGCATGTTTAGTCCTTGATAATAATCCATAAATCAAATCACGGCTGTGCCGAATTTTCGCGAAAAAAGAGTTAATTTGAATTAGCAAACCAATGGCATGTTCTTTATCTGCGAATCTGGCGCTCAATGCCCATGACTGGTCGCTTCATTAGGACCTAATGACGATTCAACTCGTTGCCGTTGCGCCAATCCTCTCCGGTGGCATTCCGACTCCGATTCCAAACTCCGACCCAGAGGCGGGCCGTCATTAAGCCGGAGCACGGCATATGAAAAATGAAAGTCAAATAAAGGCAGGTGGAAACAACACACACACACCTCGGTACCCACAAAATAAAACCCACAAGGAGTGGGCCTCCACTCCAACATCGCCTGGGAGTTGCTCCTGGCTCCTGGCCTGGCCAAAACATTGATTTCCCAAGACTTTTCAGGCACACAAAATTAATTACCTAACCTAAAAACGCAGCCCAGAAGGCTGGCAACAACAACAGCAACACAGAGAGCGGAAAATGAAAAAATAAGAAAAATGAAAGGCAAGGAAAATTATGTAAGCCAAGAGGCGGCCGGCTCCTGCTACTCGATGCTGATAGATTTTCCCTCTCGACTCTCCGGCTCGCTTTGATTTGGCTCGGCTCGGCGTTTCTGCTGACTCATTTGGGCATGACAACGGGCCAAAATGAATGATATCGAAAATCGAAATCAATAAATGAAATTGGTCAAATCAATTTGGCAACAATTGCAATTTTCTTGTATGCGGCAGGGCGGGGGGGGGGGGGGGGGGGGCAGAGGCACACAGCAAAAAAGGAAACTGGAGCACACAAATTTGATTAAAGTTCTCGTTTTTCCCTGTTTGTTGGTCCTGTGCCCCGGCCATAAAAAAAGTGATTGGAATGGAAAATGAGCTTGGCCTGTGGAAAAAGCCAAAAATAGTTGCTGGAATTAAGGCGGAGGCAAAAACTATGTAGAATGCAGTTCCCCGGTTCGAGGGAAAATCGAGGGAAAACTTTTTAAATCAGTGGCCAGGCTGAGGCTTATATTAATTTTGGAAGAAGATTCAAGGCAACTGTTTTGATTTGGCCTCATTTATAAAATCCAATCTAAATGAATTCGATTATAAATAAGAACTAGGCCAAACTTTTTCTTTAAGACGTGAGCATTGGGATTTCGTTTTTAAATAATAATACTAAGTAAGAAATTCAAGTTTCTTTGGCGAATAAACTATATAATTTATGCTTCATTCCCTATTTTCGAAATTATACATATAATTCAATTTATCATTAAGTATTTTGAGATTTTTAATGTTCTTCTCTTTACTTGTAATATTTTTAATAAATAAGTTCTTGATTTAATTATTTATAATGTTATTCTTACATATTTTTGACTAGATATGTATGTTAGTTCTTATGATATTTATGAGATCGTCACTACAACCACTGACGGTATTGAAATTTAGTTTATTTTAAATCATAAAAAAGTGACACACTTAGGAATATAATGTTTATATTTCGAAGTATAACGCATAAAAAATAATATTTATTTATGCCCAGAACACTCCCCGGTAAAGCCCGCTAAAGGTAGGCAATACTTAGACAACTTCAAGAATCAAGTGCCGGTTTTATTTACTAATTGTTTAAGTTATTTTTGTATATACTTTCAAAGTTTTTTTTTCAGTGCAGCACTCACCTCCATTGCCGGATATCAGGGCGATGACAACGACGAGCATGCTGAGCATTATCAGCGTCCTTTGGCAGCCGCTGCAGTCCACGTGAGCGCCAATGTTGCTGCCGCTGGGTCCGCTGGTGTTGCCGGTGCTGCTGCTTCTGCCGGTGGTGAGTGGATTGCCTCCAGTTCCGGCCGAGGAGCTGGGGCAGCTGCCTGGCCAGAGCCTGGTGCAGTGTGCGCTGATTTCTGGTGGGTCCGAGGGCGCCAGCTCTCGTTGTTGTCGTTGCCGCCTAACTTTGCATGTGGCTCGTTGCTTTAAATTCGTTCGTTGCTTTTGCTTTTGCTGCTGCTGCTGCTGGCGCATTTCCATTTGAAAAGTTGCCATAATATTTCACTGGCGAGCGAGTGGGCGTGGCTGCTAACCCTGGCCCTTGTGCTCCTTTGGGTTTTTCGTTCCACGGAAACCTATTTGAAAATGTGTTTGCGGAATAACTGGGGGGCGTGGCTGGTGGCGGCCTGATTAGCGCCTGCCATCATCATCATCATCCTGCCGCGATGCGTGAAATTGCCGCCCAATAACACAACAAAAGAAGAGAGGTCCTTGTAGGTGTCCCTTTCCCCAGTGTCGCTGTAGTTTCCCGCCGACTAACTACTTTGCAGCGGTTCCACTCGATGGATGCTGACAAATCGCCGCCATTTTTCCAGCGATTTATATTCTATTTAATTTCGACTCGAACACAATTCCGGCAGGCTATCACTTCATCTTCATTAGCCGATGTCCGCCATCCGGGATTGCAGAATGGCTGCCAGGATTTAGCCTGTGGAGGAAAACAGTTTCGGGGCGTTAAAAATGTTTGGAATTTCATTAAAAATTCAAACGTCAAAGTCAAAATAAATGGAAATTTGTGCGTTTGTGTTTGTGTTTGTGCGCCTCGCTCGTCGGCACGTGCTGTTGTCCTTGCTACAAAAAAAGCCCTCCCTCACCACCTGAAACAGGGACGCACATATATATTCCCTTCCTATATATATTATATTATCTGGATGCGCGTGGCTCGTCTGTCCTGCCGGATTGGCTCTGTTTGCTTTATGAATGTGTTTCAGTAACTGGCGACAACAGTTTTTGCCCCATCGCTCCTTTTTCCCTGGCTTCCTTTTTTTTCGTTTTTGGAGCAGCAGAAATTCGGGCTGCGTTGGCAATATCGTAATGTGATTTTTATTAAAGGCAACAAATAATATATTAAGTGCGCCCCGAAGCAGAGTTGCGGAATTTCTAATTTGCGCAGCCAACGAAAAGCGTTAGGGGACTCAGTTGTCCAGCTAGGAATTTCGTTTTGGAAATTCTTTAGGTGATTAGAACAAGGGAGTCTGGCTAAAGATATTTATCTAATTTGAGGGGAGCGCATTTGTCTAATTATCTCTTTAATATAATTTCTTTTTAAAGCTAAAAATAGTTTAGAATTAGCTGTTTCTTAGTAATATTTTGCCAGAACATGAACTGAAGTTAATTTAAATTAAATAAATAATTAAGAAAATGTTCCACCGACAGAAAATAACAACATTAACATTATTTTCCAAAAATAAATTGTTTAGAAATGTCCAACATTTATTTTTAACCCTTTCAATTCCTAAACCAAACAAACTCCTCTTATTTACCACAAAATAGATGTGGAAAAATATTTTTAAAAGTTGTAAATTATATTAAAAGTTTTGGGCACATTAATCCAAGCCCGGCTGGAAACTTTTCCCATAAATCCTTTCAATTTCCACGATCAGAAAGAGAGCGCAGGTCCTCTCCATCGTAATTGCGTAATTCCCAGATAACTTTTCACTCGATTCGGCATTCATTTTAAAGACGACCCTGGAGAGCACTTTCATTCCATTTTCCGACAAAAACTTTCCGCTAATGTCTCCCAGCGCTGATCGTATTATGCCTATTTACAACTTTCATTATTCATTTTTGCAACAAACGACAACACAGCGCCACAGCGAGTGCGAGTGCTGGCAATGGCAGAGAGACGAGATATAAAATAATGGGGCACAAAGCGTTAAACAAAAGGAGGGAAACGGGCAAAAATAAAAAATTGGACGAAACAAAACCCAGAGAATCGTCGTCACAGTATAAGTTACAGGCGAAAGTTTCATTTAAAACTGTCGAGCTGCGAGTCCTGCGAGTCCCGAACTGAAAGTTTTCAACCTACCACCACCACCACCCCAGGCACTTTAAAAGTTGCGAAAAAATGTGTCCATCAGGGGCAGAGAGATCGCAGGTCCACGGGGGTAGAAAAGTCATCAAGTGCAATGTCAGAGCTTGACAAAATATGCAGTACAGCCTCCGTTCCTCCATCCCTCCGCCGCGTCCTGAGTGTCAATGCGTGGCAAATCCGAGGGAAATGTGCCACAAAACTTTGGCCGGCCAACAATGGATGATGGCGGGCAGGACGAGAACGAGAACGAAAACGAGAACGAGGTACTGTCGAAAAGTGGCATAGGAAAAGCTCCTGGCTTCAAGGTGATGCCTGCCCCGTAATTTTTCCCTTTTTCTCAAGCCTTTTTTGTGTTTGGCTGCTGCCGGTGGTTAGTTTTAATTAGTGCCAAGGTCCGTCGAGGGTTAAGCACGTCACGCTGATGGCCGGGCATTAAGTTGTAAGTGCCAGGGCGTGACCGGCTAACCCAACGCCCACTAACATCTCTAACACCTAACTTGCACAACAAAATAAATTATAGTTTACTATATAACCTGTTATGAAATTATATTCCTTTCTAGGATATTTTTAAGATTTCGTTCTCTTAAAATAGTCTATTTTTGAAAAATAAAATATGGTTAGGGACTTCTGAATAGTTCTTTCAGCGAGATTTCTACTCAATCCTACAAAATAGTATTTCCCTTTATCTTTACTCTATTTATAAAATATTTCTATATTTTGGAAAATTAAAAAATTGTCACGGACTCCAAAATCAATCTGATAGCTAGAATTCTGCTTTCTTAATTTTGTTAAATATTATTTTCCCATCTATTTACTCAATTTATAATATCTTTCTCATAAAAGAGACTCTAAAATAGATCCGCAAGATTTCTACTCACTAAATCCTAACAAATATTATTTCCCTTTATATTTACTCTAATTTTAATATTTTCTCAATTTTACTATTCTTGAGAAGTAAAAATTGTCACGGACTCCAAAACCGATCCTTAAGCAAGAATTCTACTCATTAAATCCTATCAAGTATTATTTCCTTTTTCATTTAATTTATTTTGCGATTCCCGACGGCTTTGAATAAGCTAACCTCTTGAAAATGTTTTAATTGTTATCCTTGATTCCTTAAAACAACTAAATTCTTATCGAAAATATTTGTATATTAAATATAAACCCCATATTCAATCGAGTTAAATATTTTCCAGTGCACACAGCGAACCCAAGTCCAAGTGCATGCATAATTAAAGCTCGACGTCTCATTATAATTTCCATTAAAAAGTGAGTAGCCGCCACCCAAACAACACAGCCCCGGGGCCCGAGGATGAGTTTATCCCCTGGCAAGGCCTATTGAGGCATTGCCTCTACCTTTGATGGGCCATCGATGCGATGCGTTGACATTTAAAGTGACAGCTGTCGCGTCAAACAAAAGTGGGACACGATCGGGGCAGGAGCTCCGTTTAATAAAATATGCATGACCAGAGTAATTATGTTTGATTAACACCCATATATGCGTATATATTTGTGTTTTAATTATGTCTTTGCTCTGTTTGAACTGCAATTGCGATTCACCTCTATTATTATTTTTGCTCTCAACAATTTGCTTCTTTTGTTTGCTTTTGATTTCCTGCAATTTGTTAAATATTTGCATAATATTTCATTCATTCAAAGTTGTGGGTTCGTATTTTCGTAAAAATTAAAATTGAATAAATATGTCAATGCTAAAGAAGGGACAATAAAGGCTTTGTGTTGCATTTGCATTAAATATTCAAGTTTATTGTCGAGGGTAGAATACATAAAATTAATATTTTGCAAGCTGATTAAACTGGAAATAAGTGGGGTCAAAGAGACCTCAATATATACCATATTAAGCAGCAATATTTAATCGAGCAAAAACCATTTTCAATTTAATGCAAAACAAGCCAAGAGGAAAAAAAAGATTTTCTTTCATCATTAGAATGCTAATATAATCATAATAATTATTTTGAAAGCATAAATGGTTATTTAAAATATTATATACATTTTTTTACCAAAACCATTCAATATGGAAATAAAAGAAAGAAAATAAAAAACTCTTTTATTTATTAACATTGCCAGACTGTCGCTAAAAATACTCCTGCGCTTTTATTTGAGTTTATTTACTCTTTGGCTTTAGGTTTATAAAGTTTAAAATATATATATTGAAGGGGCTTTTGTTTGCGACCTACTTTATTTCATTTTTTGCAACTTTCCGCAATTGGGTTGCTCACACAAACATTTTACAATATATATGTGAAACTCGCATGTTAAAGTAAGCTTATGAATTTTTTGGGGGGACTTAAGCTGATTTGGGGCAGACAATGTTTGCGGGAAAGTCAAGGCAACAAAAAAGGTTAAGTACAATAAAAATAATTTATGTATTTGGGCAACTTTCTGGAGCAGAAAGTTCAATTTTCCAGCCGTAAGACATGGCCTTGTGGAAGCAAGAGGTAAATGAAATCTTTTTTTTTTTTTATTTCTGGGAAAAAATGCTTTGCATAAGGGAACAGCCCCATTTAACTTGTCAGAAAATCAGATTCTTTTTTTATTTTGCGAATAAAGGTGACGGCAAACTGGGCAATGGTGTCTAAACATATTTTCTAAAGCAATCTAAATAATGAATCTGAATGGTGAATGAGAAAAGGTACAGGCATTCCACAGGGTATATGTTTTGTGGCAAGCCAGTATGATAAGATCATGTAATCCTTTTAGCTGAGAGGGTACAGAATATGAGAAGAAAGGGTTATTTTCTTAAGTTTATATATTGTATTAATAGTTTAAAAATAATATATAATTAAAAGGGTGTCGAATAGATCATGAATTTAATATAATTCATAAATTAAAAATAAAAACAATTCAAGATCTTGAGAGCGTTAGTATAGTTATCCCATTTAAGGAACTATCACCATTAGTATATCACCCACAAAGACGCCAAGACTATTTAAACAATCACTACTTCTTTATGCTCCACTTTCTCTAGATTTTCTATCTTTAATATATATTTATTCAATTCCCCCTTACTCCTACACCTCATTATCATTCAATGCCCCCTTGAAAATATATTTATCGTTCCCTGTCCATCATTGACTCTGATTAGCAAGACTCGGCACTTTCATTAGCGTAATCCCAAAATAAATGAATCTCAATCCTTCCACTACTCGCCTGTCAATAAGTTGATTGAGGCGACGCCCACCTGTATGTTTAGGCACGTGTGTCCATCCCCAGAGCAATTCTTGGAATTTTCATAATTAAATTGAGTTGGCAATCCGAGGCCCATCCCCAACGAAAGCCATCACTTTCGCTGACCAACCGCTGACCACAACAAAGTGGAACAACAAAAATAAAACAATAAACAAATACATCAGGGGCCACCCGTTGCTTTCACTGCTCTGCCGACCACCACCGGAAAACCACCGCACCACCCACTCAAACCGCCCAAACCACTCAATTTCCCCCGGCCGAACAATGACACAATTGTGTGGATTTTTCCTGCCCTTTCGCCCGGGCGTTATTTGGGGGCATTACACGATTATCGGCGTTAACTAGACAATAAAATAAGAAATTATCGGATAATTAGCTCATAAAATTAATCGGGCTTACCTTTCCGCTCCGTCCTTTTTGTCCTGTTGTGGTTTTGTTGCTTTGTTGATTGATTGAATTTTAACAGAATTTAAGTTTAATCAAAAGTTTTGGGTTTTCAGCTTTCTGAGCCTTTCAATTTTTTCTCTTTTGCTCTTTACACAATTTTTGTTTTATCTGCCAAAAAAAGGGTCTTTAATATAACGCTTATCTGCCACGAAAAAGTCTGTATAAATAATTTTATTTTGCCCTTTTTGAACGTGTATTGTGGATATCTCAGCCGTGTGATTCCCGTATTTAAGCCATTTCTCGCCTTTCCCCTTTTTTTATGCAAATATTTCTGGCTAAGCAGAATGCGACCCTAATTTATGGGTCCAAAGGGAGCTTTGAAGGGCAACAGAAAAAAGTTCAAAAGGGAAAGATTGCAACATTTTCCGCGAAATTTAAAAAGAAAACACAAATATTTCCATAATTATTTCTTAAATTCGTATCCCCAGTAAAAGTTATATTCCAGGGCGACCTTCGCGACCAAAAGAGAAACTTGAAGAAAAACAAAGTTGAATAATATTTTTGTGCACTGAGAAAGTTAAAGTATCACGAAATAAAGAGGGTTGACATGGGCCCATTTAATTTAAATTCAAGATAAGACAAACAATTTAATAAATATTTAATTTTATTTACTAAAAAAAGGGGATCTGCTTTGACATTAAGATATTATTTTAATATCTTGAGTAAGTTTTTATTTATTTTATTTTCCTGTGCGTATGTTTTGTATTTTATTTCGCATATTTAATATATTCCACATCCGCCGTGTGGCCTTGACAGGTGAGAATTGAGCCGAAAGATCAGCTGACGCAGATGCACTTGGGTCCTTTCGTTAATTCTAGTTTAGTATTTTAGTTTGGTATTTAAATATTCAAGGATCGCTGTCACTTTGGCACACTTTCTTCGGTTTTTCCATATTTCACTGGAGTTTTGCATATTTGATTTTGCATCCTGGCACGCATGGCTACATTTTCCGTATTTATTTTCTCTTTCTTTTTTTATATTTATCCTTTTTTCACATTGCGTGCGTATATCTCACATTGGCTCATTTATTATTTACCGTTATTGCACATTGAACAACTTTTACTTTCGACTACCGCACCCGTTCGTGCGTGTGTGCGATGGCCGTGAGGGTGTGTGTGTGGTATATTGAGGTTGTCCTCCGAACAGGACTTTCCGCCGCTTTCCACCGTGCAAACGAACCGAACGAGACGACTGCGCTGAATACACTGAAAGCCACACGAACGGAATCGGACGGAAAGGCGAGCTCCAAAGCCAAAGCTCCCGTTTTCCCCTTTCTCTTGCCGCGAGAGAGCGAGCTTTGGCGCCTAGCACAGTGGGGCCAAATGCATTCGTCCTGCGAGCACACTTCCAGTCGTCACTCTCCCTCTCTCTCTCTCTCTCTCTGGCTCGTGGAGTTTATTTTCGAACTTCCCGAGAGTTAGTAGGTCCTCTCTTAAAGAGGTCGCTCTCTTAAGTACAGAACTCGACGACCATTTGTTGACATCCTTTGAGGGATTCTTATCTCGTAGGATAACAATTTAAATTTAATTTAAAGAATTTTCTATTAGGAGATTGTCACATTCTATTCCTTATCAGATGCTAAAAATAGCATAAGGTTTTGAGGTATTTCTAAAAACGTATATCCCTTTCAGCCACTTTAATCTGCATTTTATAACAATAAGAGAAGATCAATTTATTAAAAAAATGCCATCAGATTTTTATTTTAACTTTAGAAAATATTTTTTAAATTTTAAAATAATTAAATTCTTATCTCTTAGCCATCGCTTAAAAATTCAAAATTCAATGTCTGGCCCTTAATTACTCAAATCAGTCTTTCCTTTCCAATTAAACCAAAACCTACGCACGGACAGACACCTTTTCAAAATGTTGGCTTATTTAATCTGATACTTGAAATATTTCAATGAGTGAAAAACCAAACTTATAAGGTCAATGCCATTTTTATCTTGGTAACCCTTTAAGGCAAGGTAAGAAAAGTTTTAGAGAGCCATTTGTCAAGTCCGGACTTAAATCCTATTTTTGTTCCATTTGATTCTAAATATAACCATGCCTATAAAAGGAATATAGCATAAGCTTAGGTCTACATGAAAAATGAATAAGACACGGTCTGAAAAAAGAGTGAGGTGTGTCGTTAGCCTTTGGTTAAATTCACAAGGAAATTCAGACTAAGGCTTTAGGTTGAAGATATATATTTAAAAATAATATATTATTTAATGAGGTTGAGTTAAAAGCCATGTAATGTTTTATAAATGTTTGAAATAACTCTTAATTATTACAAAAAGTACCCCATATTTTTAAATAGACTCCATTAATGTTAAAGTGGTAAAATAATACTATTTTTCCCATCTTTAATTCAGATCCATATACATTGAATCAACCCTTATCCTTCTAAGAACCTGGCAACACTTCTGCGGAGCTTCTGGTTAGGTGGGTGGTGCTATGAAAAAAGAAGAAGGAAAAAGGACCGGAGTGAGACACGGTTCAGGCATAGGCAGCTCCAGACACTCGGCCTGCTTAAGCACTTAGTGCACATTAAGTGCCTGGGATTTGGATTGTATGCTGGCCGACTGCCCAATCCATTCCAGGGCCGCCTTTCTTGAGCATCCAAAAGTCTCATTCTCCCATCTTCAACTGCTCCTTCGTCTGTCTGCGAAGTTAACTGACACTTACACTTGCACTTCGGTAAAATCAAATGCATTCGTTTCGGGCTTGGCTCTTCTTTTTATTCAAGAGGCCGGAAAAAGGCTTTCCCAGCTAACTGGCATTGAACGATTGGCATTAAACGTCTCCCTTCTATTTGAGGGGTGAGGTGAGGGTGGAACCATAAAATAAATGCCGATAAATGGTAACTGAATTAAAAAGCAAAGAAGATTGAGGATTATTCGACATCAAATTGAAATGCAATGGAACAAAAACATTTGAGCCTTTTTCCTTACAAAATGGAGCATGGAATGCAAGCTTTTTTCTAAAGGAAAATATACGAATTTGTAATTTGTAACCTTCCTACTGCAAGCTGTTATGGCTTGGAAATACATATCTATTAAAACCTCTTTTTTACTTAACCAAAATTACCATACTTCACCCATTTAAAGATTCCATTTTTAGTAAGCAGTATATTTTATTACCAATCCCAGTCCTCGCAGCCCTCTGTCCCATCTAACACTTATACATATAACGAATCTTAGCCCAATCGCCCTCGGAAGGTCCTCGCACCTGGCCCATTTCCCTTTCCACGGTCTCACCATTGATTAAAGCCCGAATTGTTGGCTTGGAGGGGTCCTTGGCAAAGGCGTTCTTCGAATAGTGCATAACGCTCTCATAGTCGTAGGGCACATTGAAAGTGGTGGTCCGATCCTGGGCCATGAACTGTGACCAGTACTTCCTCGGGATATTGTCATAGTCGATGACCACATACTCATCACGATCGGGACGACTTTGTTCGTGGTAGAGTCCCATCAGGTGGAGGGTCTCGTGCTGAATTACAGCCGGCATGGTGAGGCATCGCTCGTTTAATAGGACATCGTGGGAGCCAAAGGATAGGGGCTGATAGCCCACACGGGTGCCGCACATATTCGGTGACTTCTTGAACGTCACATAGCGCTTGCCTGCGGGCGGAGAGCCCTCGAACTCCTCGAACTCCACACAGGTTTGTTCCCCAAAACTCGCCATAGCCGTCCGGACATTGGCCACCTCCTGCTCGCTGTAGTCGTCCGAGATGCGGTAGTAGATCTTGTTACCCGGCCAGCGCTGGAGCGGCGATTGCAATGCATTCCGGGTCTTGGCCTCCGCCTGATCGTCGTCCACATGGATCTCGTTGTAGTAGTTCTCGTAGGACTCGATGCCCTGGGAAGCCACCAGGAGGGGTCCCAAAACCGCCAAGAGAATTGGGAGTGCAACTGCTTTATAGAACATTTCTGCAGCTAATGACCCAGGTTGTGCCGCGAATTCCCCTTTTATACTCTTTCAATTTAAATGTAGTTATCAGTTTTATTTCTGTACCGAAAGTGTTTCTTTAAATTAAGGTTTTACATACATACATACACAGACAATCAGAATCAGACATATATATAAATATTCTCCTGCGCAAACCTTAAACACTGTGCAACAAAAACCACTTTGAAGGGTTTCTGTTTAGATATTTTTTAAATAAAATACATGACGCTTTTGTAGGTATTAGCTAAGCTCGAAATATGGAAGCTGGCAAAAGCTCGAGGTATTGTCGGTAAAACTGATAGTTTGCAGATTTGAAACTAAGAGCTCTCTTTTGAAACATAAATAAAAATTTATAACTAACACTACATTTTCGTAAGCTGTTTGTTGCACAATGTTTCTTAGCCAAACACACACATTTTCGATTAAAGCCTGCTCTCCATGGACGAGTGCCGAGTGCCCATGGAGCCAAAATTCGACTTTATCCGCTCGCTAAGACTTATATGGCTAAGGTTGCACTTCAGCATTTGCATAGCTTAACATAGATAGACCATAATTAGACGCTTGCATTGGGTATATTGTCGAACTGCATTTCTTTACACTTTGTTGGCTAGAAAAAGTGTTAATGAGTTGGTTTTGCTGCATTAATTCCAGTACCCGTCCTAGATATTATTATACGCCTCTGATTAATGAATATATTCAGCTGTTCTAGAGCTAAAGTAGGTGAGTTCAAGTCTTCTAATTTACTAATAAGTCCTTGATGGGTAAGAATTAATGCAAAACATCAAAGTGTAAACACCTCATTTTGTATTACACGGTGACATTAGTGACCAGTTGGTAAATTGTTATCGATAATAGTCCTAGAATTAAGCTAAATTTTTAGGAAAAGAATATACGGTCACTTTGGTTTGGCAAAAAGAGCGATCGACACGTTTCGGATTAAGAAAAAGGAAAAGTTATAAAAATAAACGCCGTTATTATTTTGGAATAAAAGCCTGGGAGAATACAAAAAAAAAATGTTTGGGAGGCAGTATAATATTTAAAATAAAGTTAATATTTTTCTAGGTTTCCTTGTAATTAAAATTGTTATTTAGATAATATTCAAACCAATTCTATAAGCTTTTGGCTTTTTTACACAATATTTTTAGCATCTGTTGTCTTTTTCTAGCCATCAGTGTAATTTTTCTACCAAATTACCACGCATTCCATAGGAGTTTCGCTATAATAATTCTTGAAGTTGGTGGCTCCACATAAAACCAATTAGTTCATTTTTGTTAATTACAGTTTGTATATTTCCAAAACTTAGTTTTTTCGTTTATAAACAAAACGCATCACTTATGTGTGTGGGTGTGTGAGTAGTTATGCTTCGTTTTTTTTTTTAGTTATTTTTGGTTTTCCTCCGCTTGGGCGTGGTCGCTGCAGCTTTGAGGAGATGCCGGCATGGTGGACCGGATAATTATATTTAAGCTGCTCGAACACGCCCAGGCTTATGGTCATTTATATATATATTACATGTACATTCAGTATTATTTTTAATCATAAGTCATATAAAATAGCAAAGTAGCAAGAACACATAATTACAAAAACAAAGTTTGCAACACATTTTGCAAAGCAAAATCCAAAGACAGTAAGGGTGTATCTCTTCTAGAAATTTTCATTGCATCGATTCTTTGTTTGTTGCCTGATTTGCTTCATTTTCAGTGGCTTCTGTTTTGTTATCGTTGTCAGTGGTTTGACGCTCGTCGTCGTCGCTGGCCTGATCCGTCCAGATTCAGATTCAGGCACTTCGCTTGCTAACATCACAAATCAGTTTCCAGTTTCCAGTCCGTTTCCACTTTCATTCAGCATAGTTTCGAACTCTCTCTCCATCTCTAAATGTACAGTTTAGTAGTAGTTTAGGTATTATTTAATGGATGGCGGGCGGGCAGGCTCCAGCGAGGGATCCAGTGAGCGATTGAGTGAATTGAGTGCTTGACTCTCGTCCAGTCCTCGGTCCCCATCCCTGGCCTCTAGTGTAGCTCGATGAACTCGTGCAGGGTGGCTGGCACCGTTCCCTCGTAGCGTATGTCATGCTTCTTGATCGTCCTCGCTGCCAGACATGCCAGCGTCGTATACTTCATGGGATCGATGACCTTGTGCATCGGCGTGGGGGCCAGCAGACTCTCGAATGTCTCGCCAGCATGGTTTTTGGTGTCCTGGAAATAAAAGCAACATTTCAGTATGCATTTTGATTAAATTTGCTACTTAATACTCACCAAATGCGCTCCTCCTTCGAGCAGAATGTGGGACAAGGGCTCCACATAGGGCTGCATGGTGGCCAGGTGCAGTGGCGTGTTGCCCGCATCATCAACGGCATTCGGATCTGCTCCCACCTCTAAAAGGGCCTTTGCCAGCGTCACGGAGGGAAACTGGCAGGAGGGATAGCGGCCGGCCAGCGTGCCCTCGCGGTAGCAAGCGTAGTGCAGCGCCGTTCGGTCGAAACGAACGCGCACCTTCAAGCGGTTGAGGCGATAGAGTGCTCCCATCACCTGGCGACGCATCTCGGGGGTCAGGGTCTCGGTGTCCAGCAGCGAGCTCAGCAGACAGCCTATGTGAATGGCACTTATCATGGTGCGACTCAGGGCATTCGGGTCGTGATTGCAATCGTGCTGATGCGCCGACAGCAGCGTCGTCGAGGAAGATGCCGAGGAGGAAGAGGATGCCGAACACGATGGCGACTTGTCAGCGGTCGGCAGCTGCTTCTGCGGCTGCTGCTGGTCCTTCTGCTGCTCCAGCGTGAAGGCTTGACCCCGCTCCACCTCCTTGACTGCCTTGTAGAAGATCGTCAGCATACCGTCCGCCTCGATGGGCGGAACGACTCGACCCCTGGGCAGCAGGCGACCGGCCTCGACCAGCATGAAGCTGAAGAGTTCGGCGAAGGACAGCAGCGAGGATTGCGTCATCGGACTGAGCGGCTGGAGGATCTTCTGCTGCATGGTGAGGGCATACGACCAAAGCTCGATGCAGCGGTCAAAGCGGCCAGCGTCCGCATAGTGGGCACCCCTGGAAAGGGTTAATTAATTAGTATATTCCTGGCATTTATAAAAGTCATCCCATGCCCACCTGAAACGGATGTAGTAGCTGGTGTCCGGATGCGTGGGTCCCAGGATGCGCTGCCTTATGACGAGCGCCTGCATCCGCATCTCGTCTGGATCGAGAACCATTTCCTCCAGCTCCTCCACGCTGGTCACCTCGCAAACCATCTCGTATGCTGGCACTGCCTCCTGCACCTTCTTAACCAGCGGCGGCTCCACAGCCCGTTCCTCCAGTGCTCGACGCCACAAGCTCAGGGCCGCAGCCATGTCCCGCTTTCTGTCCACGTACGTGGCCCCCAGCAGCTCCAGAGCATGGATCCTTGACTCCCTGCTCACGCAGGGCAGCGTGATGAGGTGCTCCACGATGGGCATGTGACCGGTGACACTGGCCGCCAGCAGCGGAGTCATCCCGTAATAGTCCACGTCCATGGTGGCACCGTGCTTGAGGAGCAGCTGCAGGATTTGAAGGGAGCCAGATTCCGCGCAATCGTGCAGCGCCGTGTTGCCCTTCACGCTGCACCGGTTGACGTCCGCGTTCAGGGAGAGCAGATACTGGGCGATGCGGAAGTGGCCCTTGTAGCAGGCGATCATCAGGCAGGTGTGGCCGTGCCGGTTCGCCACCTCAAAGTCTGCAAGAGATCGGGAATTTACTGACTATTTCCGAAAAGATCTGTGACCCAGCTTACCCGCTCCATGGTGCACCAGATACTTGACGATCTCGTAGTGTCCGTCGAAGCAGGCGGCCCTCAGCGGCGTGGAATTTGTCCTGGTGGTGCTATTGACATTCGCCCCCCGCCGGACGAGCATCTTGACGATGCCCAGGTGGCCGGCGGCCGCTGCGCACCACAGCGGTGGGGCATCCTCGATGGGCTCGCCGTCAAAGCTGACGGAGCCCACCTGCTCCACGTTGGCCCGACACTTTGTCAATAGATATTCTACAATGTCATAGTGTCCGTTGCGGCATGAGATGACCAACGGGGTGGCTCCGTTCACTTTGGCCGAGATCAGGCTGCCCACTTCGCTGGCACTTTTGTTGTATAGTGTGGCCTGGAAAAACAGAGAGGAAAAACGAATCTGGGTTAATTTTATAGGCCAAATGCAGTATTTCTTAATCGGTAATCCTTATCTGGTAATCCATTCATTTGTCTATAGGGAAAAGCACAAACTAAAGTGCCACAAAGGCATTATTTACAGCCTGTTGCATGAAGAGATAACATTCGAATTATGTAGAATAGCATTTCCATGAACTTCATGCAGATAAGAAATTTCCTTGGATTATTGAAAGTTTATTGATGATTTTTATTTGGATTTTGAGCTCTTAGAAACCTGAATTTAATTTAAGAAATAATAATATGCCAAATATGATAGGTTCTAGGAACTTTTTCTTAACCTACAGCTTTTTAAATGATTTTATTATAAAAATACCAAGTGATTAGGGCTTTCCAATTACTGTGATTCATCTTTAAAAAACATTCTAAGCTCGATTCTGAAATTCCGCTAACAACTGTCATTTGTTGATTGTTTCGTCATTGGAATTTCTCTTTTTTACACAGGTCGAAAGTGGTTTATACATTTTTATCAATGTTATAAGGGCCTTATCACTGCATTATCAATGGCTATGCCTTTCTTTATGCAATATATTCCCTTGATACCGAAATAGATCACATAACAATTCCAATTAGTTACGTTTTTTTTTTATTTAATCAATGCAAAAAACAAAATGATAATAATTTATAATTGCTTTCAAACAAAGTGATGACGAACAAAGCGAGTCGCTGGCTGACATAGAGAGGGAAAAAACTCAGGCCACCTGAATGAGAGATAACAATTGGGGCGGGGAAGGCACATGGGGAGATATAGCACGAGCAGCAGAGAATCGGAGAGATATATTGTCAGCAATCAGCTGCGAAATACGTAAAGCGTGCGGTGCCTCCTCCGCTCCTCTCAGCTGTCTAGCAAGCTAATAATTTGTATTTTTACATAGTTGTCTCTCTGCCGCCTCCCAGGCCGATATGAAATTGAAATTCATTTATGTCAAACGTGTCTCATTTCTGCCTTATGCTAATTATGTTGTTTGCCAGCGCGTGCAAGGGGGGGTGGTGGTGCCTCGGGGCTGGTCGCCAGATAGGCTACAGAGAATAGATTAAAGCCACAAAGGAATCAACAACAATTTAAATACAATTTTTTTATATATTATAAAATCATTTCCATATTTCTACACAGAAACTAGAATTTTTAATAGTTTTTAAGATCTTTGCTATACATTTTATATTCAAAATAAATTAATGTAACACTTTTAAAAAATGGCAGATAAATAAAAAAATTATAAACATTTTAAAAGACTTAATCGGAGTTCACTTGTTAGATACCAAAACTCGGCTTGTATTTCATATTTATACTTAGCTCATGTAAAAATGTATAAATTTATATACCTTTAATCACTTCTAGCAACTTAAAGCTTCTATAATACTTTCAGTTTCTTTTACCATATTTCAATGCTATAGAAACCTCTAGAAAAATAAATCATAAATCATAAGATGTTCGCAACTTTATATTTTTCTGTCAGTGCCATCTTTGTTCTCACTTGTAACAGTAATCATAGGCACGTTTTCAATTCATATTTTTCCTGTGCAAAAGTTTCCGATATATGCATAAACTTTAAGGAAATAATACATATGAGGAGAAAACCTTGACTAGTGGCAAATCAGCTCGCTGAGACAAAAACATTGTCAACCCATCAAACTCAATTAGAGCATTCGTCAATACATGTGTGAGTGTCACCTAAGTCACCCAAGAATCAATAGCCGCAGCACCCCTCCTAGCCACCGCCCCTGACTACTGAGAACCAGAAACGAGATATACGCAAAAAAGAGAAGGAGAAATAAAAGATGCGAGCCAAAAAAAATGAGGGGGGTTTGGGGAGAAACAAAAGACCTTGTGAATGCCGCACGGCTTTTTTCGCTACAGTCCGGCCAGCTAAGTTCGACAATCTTTGGTACAACAAAAGATTATAACTGGAAATTATATCTTTATATTTCTCGGGAATTACGTAATTCAACGTTTTATTTTTATAATTTTATAAAAGCAAGAACATTAATCAAAGTAAATGTGATTATCTTTAAAATATTTATTCATGTGCTTCCTGTAATAAAAGATGAGCCTTTTCTGCAGAACTCAGTCTTTTAATTATGGTTTTCATTTTCATTTATTTATTCCGCTTCGACCCGATATTTAAACTTGATTTTATTATCATACAATTAGTTTACTTAATTTTTATGATTTTTGCACATGTTGAGGCTCTGCTCGAAGTCTGCTAGCTTGGATCCATAATTCTATTTATTTAACCCAATTAAGTTTGACTGTATTCTTATTATTTATTATGTTTGTCCCTCTGTCTAGCCATACTCTCTCTTATTTGCTCATTTTTATTATTTAAGAGAAGGCCTTCTAGATTGCTTCCTACTTTCTGCGAAGAGAATTTTCTTTTGGCCATTCGCTTTGTCCCGATATTATTGCTTTCGTCACCCGACAGCGGAATTCTTTGCCTTAACCCCTTAGACCCACCTCGCCCCGCCAATCAGCGCCTCGTGCGCGTGACAGAAAAAAAAATAGCATTAAAACCAAAACAAAAGAAAGCAGTCAAAATAAAATGAAAAGAAAACATTTTTGGCAACGACTATTAAGCAGAAAACGTATTTTTTCGAAAACGCCGATTATTGAGCTATATTCGCGGCGCAACAACAAGTGCAATGCGCAAGCGAGGCGAACAATGAAAATTACGCATTAATTTTGCGAAAGCAAAAGCACAAAATATGTTTACAGCGTCGCGTCATTTCGCCCCAATCCACTTTATTGACTGCTGAACTTTTCGCTTTCGAACCCCGAGGCAAAATTGATCATCCGCAGCTGTTCACCCCTTTTCCGCCTTGCGAGCCATTCATTATGATTTTTATTTTATGATTTGACAGCGATGAATCAGCTGGTTGTTTGTGTATCAGTAAGATTGGAGTGAGCAAATAACGGAAGAGAATGATAAAATTACATAAATACATTTAGTAATGGAATAACTTGAAACTATATAAAGGGTTTGTGTAAAACCATTTATTATATCAACTTAAAAATTGATTTCAAGCTTAGGAAGTTTTATATGTTTTTGATTTTGTTCAAGACTCATTCCCCTTTAAATTTAATATTACATTCTATAAGTCTATAAACAAAGGCTATACTTAATTTGCAAATTTTAAGACCTAAAGCATTATAATTAGTGCCTATTTTAACACCATATAAACGGCGCTATAATCATAGTATTTGAGTCGATAAATTACATTATTTTAGCCCAGTGCCATATGGGCTTTACTCAGTTCTCTGTGCACCCTCCATTCCCTGCATCTTTCGCTCTTTTGGCCATCATTTAACCTTGTTACTCAGAGCCGAAGCCGAAAAAGCTTCAAACGAAATGAAAAGTCAATCTGACAATGGGGAAGGGGCAGGCCGTGTGGCACAGAAAGCTACCGGCACGTGAATTGTGGGCGGAACTGGCGGGGTGGGGGCGTGGCAGGCGTATACGAGGGTCAGGGGGCGGAACGGGCGGTAGCGGATGTGTCAGGCGGCAGGGAAAATCAATCAATTGTGTTCAGGTTGCTCGGCATTATGCTATAATAGATGTGACCCCGCCGATATTGGTTCAGTGGCCTTATTGGCTGCCTCAAAGAAAAAACCGTGGAATTCAATCAAGAAATTGAGCCTAATTATGGGAAAGTCTTCACTTGCTAAATGTTTTCCCTAATTTAATTATGCTAAGTAGGAAAAGGTTGCCATGGAATAACAGGTAACAGTGGGAAAGGCTCAAAATGATTCTCAGATGAAAATTAAGATTGTAAACATTTATAAAATGATAATTAAGAGTAAATAAAAAGGCAATATATCCATTAAATCCTCGCTGTATTTGCTGTGCAAACTGTGTGTACTTAATGCATTTTATACACGATCAATACTCACAGCCATTCTCTGCATTTTGATGCGCAGTCAAGGAATATTCTAATATTTATTTTAGCCATAATCCGAAAGCATGTTGTATCTTCCGACACTTCGTTGTAATTTCTATTCAAACTAGATTTACATTGGGTAAACATTACTTAAAGTTTAGAATATTTACATTTGCTTTTCTGCTTCAACAAATATTGTCAATGTCTTCGTAACCACAAAAGCGCATTTTCCCCATAAATTCTTGTTTATTTTTCCTCAACATTTTGTGAAATTCACGCAAGCAGACACACTCACCGGAAATCCCCGAAAACGAAAAATATCCCCTGCAGAGAATATGTATATTTAAACAAAATTTGCCAAGAGAAAATGCAGCAGCTAGTCAAGTTAATTTATTTTCACAATTCCTATATTTCACCTTGCACCAGAAACCAGAATCGCAAAAAATGAGAAATTTCACTTCCACAAAAAGTGGAAATAAATTTCTTTTTAATTTGTTGTCTGTTCCTAGGTTGTTTGGCAAATTGGGGAAATGTGAAAACAACAGAAAACAACGATAAACAACGATTTCCCAAGGTAATTGTTTGTGTTTTTCAACATTTCACATATTTGTTCTCGAAATTCAAAAAGGAGAGTGGCAACACCTTGAACACATTATTACCGCTATGCACAAATGTCAAGCTAAAACGGCCTAAACACAGCTATTAAATAAAGGCAGCCGCACGAACAAACAAAACAGCAACAAAAAATTGTTCGTTTCCGTGTAATAAACAATCAACAACTTTCCATTGTTGTTGTTGCCATTGTTGTTGCTAGCCACTGAAGTTGGCTTTGTGTGTGAATTGGTAGTTGGTCGTTTCGCTTTGTGATCAATTTTCTGCTTTGACCGATTTGAATATCTCCCCGAAACACTTTTAAAAAATCTTTATACTATTTTTAAATAGAACAAACTATTTACATATTTTTAAATAATTTTTTGGTGGAGTTACTTTTAGCTTTCTTTGAATAATTGATAAATACATATTCTAGGAAAGAATTACATAATTAAAATCAATGATACATTATTCTTTTTAGCTATTTATTTAAAGAAACATTTACCAGTTCCTTTCTTAGATTTCAAACAAACTAAGTTGTAAATTTTTGGAACCTAGTAAAATTTCTTTGAGTGTTTTGTGCCACTCGTACCGCACACGCATAATTTATTATAATTTTGACATTGAACGAGTTCAATGTCGATGATATGCAAGTAGACAACGCTCGAGAGCCTCAAGTTCAGCCGACTTCAGTCTTGGTCATCCAACTCCGATATAATTCAATTTGGGATGCCGTTCGACCGATCGACCATTCAACTGAGCACTGACCATGTGCGGTGCGAAATCCGGGGTTCGACTGTAGGGGACCGGGGCTTGCTATTCAAATCAGTCAAGCCGCGTCTGGCTCAAATTATTTGGTTTATTTATTAGCTTTAGCCACAGCCGCGTCTGTGCAGCCGGCTCAAGGGTGACAGAAGCTGAAGTTTTCGGTTAAAAAAGCGGGGGAGCAGAGCCCTAACAGAAGCCCAGAAAAAATATTATAAATAGCAGGAGATCAATCACATCACTTGGCTTAATATAGGGCACACAGTCCAATATGTACACATTTATCGAGTTAAAACTATTTAATTCCGAAGCAAATAAGACTGTTCTATTTAATATACAATTATCACTTTTATAGCAGCTTGAGAAGGCGAATAGAAAGCGGGAAAAAATATATATAGCTATTTTTATTTGCTGCACATTATATTATAAAACTACTTTCACTATTACTGCTAAAAAAATTGATATATTGTACACAAAAGTATTTATAGACATATTTTATGAGCCATATCGATATAACATTTCTGTCAGTGCAGCAGCAACCGCACAACGTCAATATCAGACTGCGCAGACGCAGCATCTCAGACAAATTTTGAGGTCAACGGTGCTTTTAACGGAGCATCTCTGAGGTGAGACTACCAAAACTGGTTCAATGAAAGGGTTCACATTAGAGCCCCACCGCGCTTCAGTGTCAAGGTCAAGGCTGTTTGAATGCCTTTTGGTGGTGCTTTTGGACACATGGAAAAATACTAATTCATTAAATGAAGCGTGGAAAATTTAACCAATACAAAATCTAGCTGTCATCAGTGCAGGCGCACTCGTATATCGATGGGAATATTTTTGTTTAGCCTTTTGCGAAGAGATAAGAGTTTCTTAAGGCAACTCGCATAACGCTGAGCAAACATAAACAGCGATAGCAAAAGGGATTGAAATTCAGAAGATAAGACAACTCTTTCTCATCTCTGACGTCGGCTTTCTTCTTATTTCCCCTTGGATTTATGATTATATTTCACGAACACTTTACGAGCCCCACACGACTTTTGCCTCCGTTTTGTTGTTTTAGTTAATCGTGCAATGAACTTGAGAACTTGGATCGTAGAACAAAGTAAAAGAGCAAACGGAAACGAACAAAATAAAAGGAGGTCAAAAACATCGATACCCCTACTGATTTATGAGGGAAAATCTATAAATAATTACAGAATAAAATAAAGAATTTGTTCCCCATTAAAAATGTATATAAAATAATAGACACAATTTCCTTAAAAATTAACTAAAATAAATCATTGTCGTGGTAAGCGAAAAAAGAACAGCGCCTTGCTTCCCCTTTGTCTTTCGTTCTCCTTGTAGAGTCCGTTGGCATCGTAAATATTTAAGATGTGCGATAAAAATGCACTGAACGAAACCATAATTGCCCAGTAGTACGTCCGTGTCTCTAGGTTACTCAATTTATAGTCATGGTTAATTACGCGGGTTGTTAAACCTCAAATCCGGATGTCACCTTCACGAAATTATTATTATTGCTATTTGAATGATTTACTGGCTGGCTGTGTTTGGCCAAAAGAGGTCACCGAATTTTACGACACTTAAACAGCTGGCGGTCTGCAGTAATCGCTGTGAATACTTCCTATTAGACAGTTCGAGAATTCAGTTTAAATTTGTTTTACCAACCTCTAGTCGGGAGTAGTTTATTTACTTGAGCAATTGTTAAGCTTCTGTTACGAATGAATTACCTTTCAAATGTTCTCTACTTTTCGAAAGCTTCATATAACGAATCGAACGATGGTGCAACAACTGTTTCAACTAAAAAATCTATTAAGAAAAAAATCCGTTAAGAGCCGGCCAAATGTTTAGCTTCATTAAGAGGTTCTGCTTGGGTATTTGGCAACTTGTTTTAGCACTTCCTACCGCCAAGCTTCACTCCATATAGCGATTGCATAATTCCCCAAAAAGCTCGCCAAAACTTGCGAAACTATTCTATACGCTTGCCGGGCAAATATGGTCAGACGGGTCGAAACGGTCTCTCGATTGCCACACAATAAATGCAGGAATTCTAAATGATTTTTGTCTAGTTTTTTCCGCAGTGCAGAGACCAAAACAAAGCGCCTCAAATTAAATTCAAGAGTGGAGGGGGTCAAAAAAGACTTCAGGAATCTCCAATGGCAAACAAAACGCTTGGAGATAAAGCCAATGAACGCTATCATTATATACATATAAACACAGAACACGCACCGCGTTCAAACTGGGTTTTGTATCTATATATCTCTATGTGTTTTTCTCGCTCTTCGGCTTCAATTGTTTCGTTATCTTTGTTGCTGTTAATTGCCCTTCCTCGTTTGCCTGTTGTTGCTGTTCTTGTTGGCTTCCTCTCTTGGCTACAGATGCTTGGGCTCTATATTTCTTACTATGTGTACAAAATTAAATATACAGCAGCGGTCGAGGTGTTAGGGAAATGTGACCAAAAAAATACCTATTGAAAAATAACAATTCTTTTCATTTTAACATTAAATATTATTTTTTATTTCGTATCAGGAAAAAATTGTACCTCGCTTTTTCACCAAATAATATTTATTTATCATATTTCAGGCTTAGAGAAAATGAAAATATTTTTATATTCATGGCATAAGCAACATATCCAAGGAAAATATATAAAAAATATATTTTTACATTTTCCTAATGCACTCTAAATAAATGGGAAAATGTGCCAAATATTTTTCGAAATACTGAAAAGGACACGTCGTCGACAGTGCTATTACTTTGAGCACTATTGTTAACGACTCTCGATGCCGTGGGTAAATATTCTCGACTTACTGAGCCCAATGGCCACAGAGCCAGCGAATGACAAAGACCACATCGACATCCACATCCACATTCACATCCACGGAGAATTGGAGTCAAAGTAAACCAGCAAGATTGGCTCTGACCTTACACACACCATTGAAAACTAATAATCAAGAAGCAGTTAAATGGCAAGAGCCAGTAGAAAAAGAAAACATTAAAAGTAAAAACAGAAATAAGGAGAAGCAGGTCCCAAGCTCAAACTCAAACAAAATCGAAGTAAAAAGCAAAAAATAAATACATAAAAAATGCAGAAAACATTTTTGCATTTTGAGGTTACTTCAACAAACCTCTAGCGGCTAACGATTAAATTGCAAGGCACAAGAATCAACCTCAACCCCAAAAATAAAAAACGAAACAGCTGTTGACCAACTCAAAATTCACTGTTCGGTTTTTAGGTTTTTTGCATAAACCCCAAGAAACACAAGAAAGAAACGAAAAGCGAACAGCGAATGAGAAAAACCAATAACTAAATGTACATCGAATTATCTTTAATGTTATGCCTTGGCAAATGTTTTCAAAACGCTCAAGAAACGTTGCCTGATTGAAGTGTGTTTCACTGAGAAAACGTTTTCTTGAACTGGAATGGTCTTTTCGAGCTTAGCTTTTGCGTGTAATTAAAATCATCAAGAGTTGTTTCCCCTACAAATTTAATGAGTTTAAAGTGAGTATAATTAATCAGTTTTGGAAAAACACTTGTTGTTACAAGGTTAATCAATAATAAGCAATTTTAATTAAAACCTTTGGATAAAGTATTTCAAAGTTAGCAGGCTGGTGCTTTCCACTCAGTAATTACAATTTAAAGATAATAAAGAAAATACATAATTAAAAGGGATTAAATGTATTTTTTAGACACAATGGTTTTTGTCTGTAAAATAAATTTAGCTGGCAGGTAGCTCGAGTTATAACCCAACGAAAAATGTATACTATTAATTGTTTCGTTGTTCTCTTTAACAGCCAGCTAAAGAATCCAGATCATTGAACCCAGAAAGCCTAAGGTTAACCGTAATTAATTTAATTGAAACCTGTTATTGTAGAGATTAGTCGTTGAACCTTAGATTCGTTTTTGATTATCAGCTTGCCAAGGGTTAAGGCTTATCGGCCTCATGAAATGCAAAGTATTAACCATTACAATGTGAAAGCTTTAGAATTGTAGTTTGTATGCAATTTTGTATATCAATTAAAGTCCCACGTGCTGTGTAAATTGTAAAATTTATACAATATAATTCGGGTTCTGATGAAAGCTTTCGATTAATTAAATTACAAGCGCAGTTTTGATAAATATAAGTTATGGAAATATTACCTCAAACATATTTTCATTTTCTAAACATTTTATCGAACTTTCCTTCCCTGAGAATTGGTCTAGCAAAAGTTAAAATTTGTACCTGCTCTGCCCGACAAAGTTTCTACAAAGTTTCTATTGAGTTATCAAGAGATCAGAGTTGGTATAGTTCCCCGTATCCACCCGCAAGACCATCAATCATTCGATCTGGCCCCATATCACGTAGCGCAAAGACGAGACCCCGAACGAAGTGGGGAGAAACTATAGAGGAAGAAGCAGTAGAAGTGGAGGAAGAACGCAGAAATATTTCGTTGTGTGTACTCAACTTTAAGTGGCACTTCAACTTCGTGTACAGCGTCCAACTCTTCGGTAAGGTGTTTTTTGTTGTTCTCTTCTCAGTTGAGAGGAGGCAACGAGGTGACGAGGGGTTTTTTTCTTCTTATTTTTGGAACAAACATAAACAACGGCGAGCCAGAAAAACCAGTTCTATGAGGCGAAGGCTAGAACATGTTGCACGTCGAACCGCCGAGCAGGTTGCCTCGCTCCCTCTAGCATTTGGAGCATTGAATGCAGCAGCCCATACACAAAAAATATGCTATTTCGGGCCACTCGTACATATATATTTTATATTTACTTATTCCATTTGTAGGGGGACAGGCACTCGGTCGCCTTCCTTCGATCGGCCACCGAAAACTCACACCCCTTAAATGACACATTTCCAGGGTCGAGCCCCGGGTAAGTCAGGAAGTTGGACGAAACGAAACCAACAATACGTACACATAACCGAGAACTGAGAAGGAACAGGAATTTCCAGCTCGGAGGTGCAGTCAGGAAAAAAGCGGGAGCTCTTAATCGAACGTAAAAACTCGATTGTGAAGTATGTCGAGTTATTAATAAGGTTTGGAAATATCCAATCCAACTGAAATAAAGTCTATAATAAAAGTGTACCCTTGAGCATTCACCTTATCTAATCCGAAGTACTCTCCAAGTTCAAGTTCGAGTTTTATGATTTGTATTTCGCTTGTAGAATTAGTTTTATTAGATCTGGTTTTCAAACATGTTTTTAAGGCATTAAATAATTATTTTCATTTATATACAAACTAGTTTCTTTATTATAAGATAAATAACTAATAAAATATGATACATTTAAACTTAAGTCCGGGTTTTTTATAGAAAATATGTAAATATACAAGAGTTTAGAATCAAATGTTCGCAAATGTGAATAAAATATTATACTAGCTGGCTGATAGTATTTATTTCTTTCCGTGCAGAGCGTCGAGCCTTCCAAATTGGTGTGATTGAACGCTTTCAAGGATAATTGTCAGCAGCAGCGCGACTGCCGAAGGAAGCCAAGCTAAGGAGCGAGAAACAAAAGCCCAGCACGATGGCTCTTTGTTTCCAGCGATCGGCATAATAATCATTTTAATAAGCAAAGTGCGTTCGTTTGTAGGCGTTTCTGGGGGCAGAATCGGAAGGGAGAAAGAGAGGGTTGTATGGGGCGAACGGCTCGGCAAGTGACAATCGCGGAAGTAAACTCCCGGCGCTGCTGCTGCCGTTGCTGACGACGTGATTTCAGCTGTTAAAATTCGCTGGCGGTTATTAACGTGTTCCACGACACAACGTGGCCCCAGGCCAAAAACAACAATCAAATAAAATGCTTAAAAATACTTGCTACGCATTTGGAGCACTCATCGGCAACAGAAACAACAAAAAAAAAGCACAATATAACAAAAAACCAGACGCTGAGCTGATAAGATAAAGCCCTCAAAGGAAATGAATCAAGCGTTGTGGAAAATGTGAAAAGCAGGGAACGGAAAAGCAAAGAAAATCAAAGGAAAGGCTTTGGGAAAAAAATTGTCTAATTAGCTTAAAGCATTTTCCAGGCTTTTAGCTGAAATAATAATATATTAAGATCTTTTATGTCACAAAGTATTTGTAGCCTGCGTTTGAAGTCTTAGAGATAACTTTGTTTTTGTTATTTCATTGAAATAAATTCTTGATGTTGATATCTTAAACAGGTAATACCTCCACACGATAGCATAACATACCATTGATTGATTGATATATTCTACGTGCGATATTAGGTATAGTTCCTGTGTTATTTATAAGACCCTGTGTAAAACTGCTTGACTACAAAAACTTAAATTTAGTTGAAAATATATTTATAATAAGAGCAGAAAATGCTGTTTCTAGTCAGATAAAATCCAAATTCCGAAATTCCTTAGTTATTTTTCTTAGATTTGTTATTGCAAATTATTTTAAACCCGAATTAAAGCATGCCATGTCAGAACTTAGTTTTTTCAAGTCACGAATTACTTGGACTCATTTAGAAATATCTTGGGGAGCACCTTTCCATATTACTTTGTTTATATTTGTTATACTTTTTAAATTATAATTTTTTATAGTTCATTTGCCATTCGCTCGGCCGAACCAATTTCCATTTCACGTTTCATTTGTGGAAATGCCAGGCACGGGTCGGGCGCACACACAAACAATGGCTTGGCTAAACTTAGAATCAAACACACATACTAATGAGCGCTTACACAATCGTACTAACTAATAAACACCCACAAAGTGCGGCACAACAACAAAAAAAATATGGAAAAATATAAAACAATAACTAAAGTGGGGGCCAAAGCGAAGCCAGCGTCAATGCAACAGCGCCAATTGCAGCCAGTTTGTGTTTCTACTTAGTTTGCCAATGTCAAGCCGCCTCTGTGTGGCAGCCAGGCCCCAAAGCTTGGGCCAAACTTAAGAACTTTTGTTATGCAAAGAGCGAACTGTGCGAGAGTCTTGCAGTCGCAGGCAAAAGTTTCGCCTCCGAAACACCCACTCGAGTTTATGTTATTGTTATTGTTTGCCGGAAAGCAAGGCATTTGGCGGATTTTGCAGATAATAAAAAACCATTTAAAAATTTTACGAAACTTAGAAGAAAATAACTTTATGTTTAACCTTAAAATACGTAAGTAGTAAAAATATATTTTGAATATTCTGCAATCGTTATGTCGTAATGGCATTTGTTTTGAAGTATTGTTCAGTACAAGTCTAGAAAAGGAATACACATAACATTTTCGAGAATACAGTGTTTGAAAATAATCATAATTTTTATTTAGGCAATGAAATATTGACTCGGTTTTTCAGGCTAAAACTAATCCTCCTTTTTATTTCCAGCTTTAACTATCATAAACATGTATTTTTGTTATTTTAAAATGTCAACTTGTTATTTTCGTTTCGGGAAAAATTTCTTATAGAAAAAAACAAAGGTAAGCAACATTTTCCAACACTGCTACTAAACTTTCAAAAAACACTCATAGGTCCTGCTGTGTGTTCTCCCATCATTTAGCTTTTTTCTGGCCACATTTGCATATTTCGACCAACACTGCTGCAGAACATGCGCGTGTACGGCTTAGCAGGGAGAGAGAGACAGCGAGAGAGCTTGTTGCGTGACTGTATGTGTGTGTGCTATGAGCGTTTGTGTGTGTGTGTTTGTGCTGAGAGAATTTTATTGATTAGTCACAAGGCTAAAAAAACACTGTCTCAGCAACAGCAGCTGAGATTTCTAAACAGTAATAACAACAAAAACCAAATCTTGCTCCACCGAAAAAATCTCACCTTCAATTGGGGCAAATTATTATCCCGCGCAGCGTTGAAAACAATGAATTTGTAATCCATTTTGTGGTTTAATCCGTTAGCATTAATGCCGCAAAAGCTCTCTCGCTAAGAATTTATTTATTTCTTTTATTGTTTTGGCAGCAAAGAAGATTTATTTTGTTGTTTCCTTTCCTTCTTTCTCCGCCTTTGTCAAGAGGGACTAAATGAGCGCACGCGAGAGAGCGCGACCAGAGAGAGCAGCAGAGCGAGATTCTTGAGGATGCTGTTGTTGTTGTTGTTGCTGCTGTCAGTTGGGTGTTCTTTTCTTTTTATTTCAAGTAATTTATTTTTTGATGTGTGGTAGATTTCTTGCACAAAAGACGAGAATATATAATATATAACAATTGCGTTTTCGCCGAACTTTTTATTGCCTCGCTTCCGTATTTTCCTCGCCTTTATTTCGTATGTGTTTGCGCACTTTTCTTTAGCCTTTTCGCCGTCGTTGTTGTTTGAGGAAGACGAAAATTTTCTGCTGCTCGCTATGCCTTTTCCGATTTCTTGCGATTCCGGGTCGTTTTAATTCTTTCAACTGTAACTGTGGCTCTCTAAAAATCGCTAAACTAGACGCCAGGAAACACGCACAAAAACACTTGCCACGCTCTTCGATTCCACATTCAACACAAAATCAGATTCCCCGAGTTTTTCGAAAAACACACGTCCGACAGCCAGGAAATTTGCTTTTTTAAATTGAACCGAAAACAGCGCGCGAATTTGTTTTGCTTTGTTTCCAGTTACGACTTTTCCGTTTTCCGCGACGGAGCGGCACGTTTGTTTTTCTCCTCTCCTCTTTCTTATATACCGCAATTTCGACCGACAATCAGTGAGGCCAGCTCTTAGGTCGTAAAAAAAGCTTAAAAGCTTTTAAAAAAAGCTATAACTAGCTACAAAATTGGTAGCCAAAATGTAGCTAGCCAAATATATCGGCGATATTCATGGCACACTACGAATGTAATTGTTAGTAATTTGATAATTTAATCGCACTTCTTAATATCAATTTAAAAGCTTAATATTTTATTTGTTTAATAAGTATTTTACTATTTGCAATAATACAATAATATAATCAGTTAATTACTCTGTTATAAAGATTTTAATAGGGCTTAAATTAATATAATTTTGCTTGGCTACAGTTCCCGCTAGCCATTTTTCTACAATTTATCCCGCATTTGCCTTTTGAAAAACGCTAGATCTAGTGGGAAAATAGCTAAATTGGCCAGCGAGGTTGGTCTCTTGAGTACCGGCGACAACTCTTATGCCAACAGACTGTTAACTACTGTTAGCAGCTTCTGTTAACTACTGTTAACTACTGTTAACAGACTGTTAAAAACTTGCTATAATGTAGGGGCGCTGTCATAACGATCGAAGGTAGAGGTCGCTACACAAGAATGGACCGTCAGGGCCGCTGTGAAAGGTCATAAATCAATTTGACTACGATCACCTGTCTCCATTATTAAATATGCAAATCAAAACCTTTCCATTTCATTAAAATAATTGAGAGTTCGAGCATTCGATTGTTCAATGGCCTTTTATAAAGGCGCCCCCTGGCGATCGATCTCCACAACGCCTACATTATAGCAAGTTTTTAACAGTGCGTGGGTGAAAATTGGTTAACAGTCTGTTGTCGCCGGTACTAGTCCTATAGCAGGCAGCTGGCGCCAGCGAGCCCTGACAGCAGCCATGGGAAGTTAGCTGACACGACATCTTGTTGCGGGAGATTTGAAATAAAATTAATTATTTTCGCTAATTAATAGATTAAACTATTAGGAAAACACCTCCCAATATAAAGAAATCGCTTTTCGTGTTTATCTTTATTTTACTTTGGTTTATTTATTGAATTTATTCCATACAATTTCATATGCATTTTGTATTTGTTGCTTTTGTTTTTAGGTTTTAGTTTTTTTCATTTAAATCATAAACAGTTACATTGTTTTACATTGTACATTTGAATATGTTTTACTTAATATGTATTATTAATTTTAGTTCATATTCTTGTATATTTCTTGTATATATCATATGGTTACGTTTATTATGCATATGTGTGTGTGTTTGCTTGCTTCAACGGAAAATATAAACAAAATGAAAACAATTGGTTATCGATTAGTTTACGCTCAACGGATTATCCTCTACTTGTAATAATATAATTAGTTAAAGCTACAACTTAGTGCGCATTCTTGTACTCTTCGCCAACAACTACAACAAAAGGTATGACACATAAACAATAACAAAAAGGTTTATCGTATTTCTTATTTTCCTTTTAACAACAGAGAACATACATTTAAATAAATCCAGTTAAAACGTAAGTAAAGTGGTTTACATTCAATTAATTAATATTTTTTTGTTTTTGCTTTTACCTTTTTTACTCATTTTGTTTTTATATCACAAGTTAAAATTTTGATTATTGTTTGGTCAATTTTATAATAATATTTAATAGTACTTGTATATGTGTATGTATATTATATATGGTATTGGGTATGTGTGTAAATTATGTACATAAGAAAATATACTAATTGCATAATTTAATAAACATATTTCCGTTAGTTTCTCACATAAATTGGTCTAGATAATCAAGTCATGGCGTTACATGTTGGTTTCCCGGGTTTCTTGGGTTCGGATTGGGGAATTTTGGTATACAGAGAGCAGTACTAACGGTTCGAGAGTGATATATATGTATGCGTGTATATATAGTTAAAAATAGTTGATTTTTTTATAGGAGATTACATAGAAATTCGAGTTAGTTGCATGCTTTAAGTTTGAGTTTATCTTTAAATATTTATAAATCGATTTTACTATATTTAAGAAAGATATTTTTATAGGCGACCTTAGCGATGTGGCGTCTTTGTGATATAGATAAGGATTTATTTTTGGATATGGTCATTGAGCTATCGGGACTTGCTTTCCACGCAGATTCTTTCTAGATCTTGACTAAGGATGCCCAACCAGGCTGTAAACTAAGTTAACCTTGGGTCTCATTCCCCTGAAATCTTTTAAGACTTTACGATATGTAGATATCCCCTGGATCTCTATATACACCTTTCACCACACCGCCCAGGATCTCCTCGTTTTGAGCTTCCGCATTCCAGGGTCGATATTAGTGTCGCAGGCGAGGGTATCAAGCGAGGACTCTCAGACCATCGACTCTCTGACGCGGCCCTTTACCTGTAAAGTGGTTTCGAGAGACGTTCTAGGTTAGGATATTAGTTTAAATATATAAAGAGGAGGCAGGCAGGACTCGATGCACATCTAGACGTAGGTGGTGTAAGGGGATTTACACATGGAGAGACGAGCGTGCGATATGTCGGGACTGTTGGACTGGCTGCTGTCTGGCACTTCCTCGCTAGATCCGCCGCTGGCCTGCATCCCTGTGGGTTATGGCGAGAACACTCGCAGCGATCGCAGCAGCGTGGCCAGCACATTGGCCAGGCACTCGGCTTGGAGGGCCAGTTGACCAGCGCCAATGGGTCCAATCTCCACGCCCACCAGCTCCCTGAAGCTGCTCGCCACATCGTGGACCTTGAGCACTATGTTCCGCGTCTGCAGCGGGGCCGACGTGTGCCTGGTCATGTCCTGGGCCAGCTCCGTGATCCTTCGGATGGCCGTCAGGCAGGAGGTGAGGTGCTCGGGCAGCGTAATCAGTGTCATGTCCGACATGGAGGCCACCAGAAACTTGCTGGCCGTCACCAGGGCCAAAGTCTGCTCGGTGAGTTCGTTCCGCGCCCGCTGGAACTTCTCCTCGTCGATGGAGGTGCCACCGCCGGCCGCCTGGGCCGCCGAGCACTGGGCCGCCACTTGGTCCAGCTTGATGAGGAGGCCCGACATGGCCACGTCCGTCTTGGCCAGCAGCGCCTCGCCGTCGATGAGGTGCCCGTTCTTGAGGAACAGCTTCTCGCCGTGCAGCTGCTGCGGCTTCTTGGGGAGCATGGGCAGGGTCCCACCGCCGCCATTGGCGTGGTTCAAGTGGGGCAGTCGGACGGTGGCCGGTATGGGTGGTGAGTAGTGGGCGGGCGTGGGTGACGGTTGTGCAGTGGCATTCCCAGGTGACGAAGGATTGGTAGTCGGTGGATTCACTCCGTTCAGAGGACGCGGGCGATTGGCGATGGGCGGCAACGGGGGTTTCTTGGGGCCACCACTCACCAGGACATTGTTACTTTGATTTCCCTCCAACGTCGGGCTTCCGCGGGGCGGCAGTTGAGGCGGACACATGTCCATTCTCTCCGGCGGCTGCATCTGCACGGGACTTGCCGCGATCCTCACCTGCTTTTTGGGCGAATAGCGCTGCAGGAGCTCCGCACTCTTCGGTGGCCTCGCCGGCGGCGGTGAGAGCTGCTCCGAGGTGGGCGTCCTGGGCGGCGGCTGCAGGTCCTCCGGCTCCGGCAGCTCCTCCTTCTTGCTGGTGGGACAGCAGCTGAATTTGCTTTTCCGCTCCACGGTGGCGTACTCGATGACATGGGGAGACGGGCCACTGCTGCTGCTGCCACCGTTCCTGGCCGTGCCATTGGCCACCGACTGGAAGAACTCCCGCTTGGCCTGCACCGAGTTGCTGTACAGACACTCGGTCTCCGCTGGCTGAGCCACCTGGGACTGCTGCGACTGCGGCTGCTGCTGCTCCAAGTTCGACGGCGGCGGCGGTATGATGAAGGACATTATCTCCTCGGGCGTGAGCTCCTTGGCGGGCGTTGCCTTCTGTGTGGGTGGTGCCACCATTATCTGCTGCAGAAAACTGTCCAGCTCCTCGGCCTTGCCCTCGAAGCCCTTGGGCGGAGCGGCATTCATCAGGGAGAGCGAGTCCAGTTCGTCGGGCGTCTGGGGTGGCGGAATGGCACGTAGATCTATGAGATCCGTATCGGTCTCAATGAAGGTGTCCTCCCTCACTTCGAACCCGTAAATCTCGGACAGCTGGCGGGCAGCCACATCGGTGTCCGCGGAGGCCGCATTGCTGATCTCCTTCAGCTGCAGCAGATACTCCCGCAGGTTGTAGTCCTTGGTCTCGGCCCCGAAATGAGTCCCATCCGGACTGTGGAGGCCAAAGCTGCTCCTCTGCGACAGTGGCTGCTTGCCGGCTGCTCCTGCTCCGGCTCCTGCCACTCCGGCTGCCTGGATCAGCATTATCTGCGGTCTCCTGGCCGTCGGCGACTGAGCCGGCGAGGCCACGGACTCCGAGTCACTCTCACTCTGCGAGAAGTCGGTGCCCAGGGCCTGCAGGTCGCTCAGCAGCTGACTGAACCCGTTGAGCTTTCGCTGAGGCCTCGGGCTGGAGGTGCTGCACAAGCTTGGCTTCCGCTTGGGCGTGGCTGGCGTGGCGGGGGCTGAGGAGGAGACTGGCGCCGTCTCTGGAATGGCATTCAGTCCCTGGGCTATGCCGCTCAGTTCATGGTTGATGGTCTCCGCCAGCAGGGTCAACGAGTCGCTGTGCTTCAGCGGATGTCCTGACGGAATGGAGCCCAGAACGCCGCCCTGCGACTCCTCCGTCGAGGAGACCTTGCTGCTATTGAGACTGTCGCAGTCGGAGTCGAACTCCAGCACGGCCACGCCTGCTCCGCCGCCCTGCTCCTGCTCACTCAGATACTGCTCGGAGGTCTGGACCAGGTGCTGCAGCTCCTGAACCCTCCTCAGCACCTGCTCGTTCTTCGCCTCCAGCTGGTGGCTGCCCGAGTGGCTGCGTCCCTCGCAATAGTTGCTGCCGCTGCTATCGCTCAGTCCCGAGTCCTTGGCTGCCTCCTCCAGCAGCTCGGTGGCCATCACGCTGTGCAGGTCCAGATCCATGGCGTAGGGCAGCGAGGGTGGAGCCTGCACCGATGACTGCTGCTGAAGCTGACCCCTCTGCACCAAAGGATGGTAGGGCGGCGCCATCAGGAAGTTGACGCTGTGGGCTCGCGTATGGAAGGGCAGCAGGTAGCTCCAGCCCGCCGGGAGCACTGTGTGCTGCGAAAGAAAGCCGGGAGCGTTGTCCTCGTCGTGCGGCTCCCGTTCACGCAGAATATTCAGCATGTTGCCTTTGGGTTTAAAATATATAAATATGTTAAATATTCCCAGTAAATCGAGGTATATCCCACCTGTTAGCAGTCGATAGTAGCCCCCTAGGACCAGGCTAAATTCACAGGCATCGCGGTCCTCCATAATAAACTTCACCGCCCGATCGCCGAGCATGAAGATGGACACGCTGCAGGTGACATCGTCCTCGCGATTCACCACCACATGAGTAAAATCCTCGATGGCGGATATGGGCTGTGGCTAGCCAAGAGCATAGATCGGAGTTAATTGATGTTATTAAAGGGAGGCTACCGAGGCCAAGACTCACCACCGAATTCCGGGCACTGGATATCTGGCTGAGTCCAAAGCGCGGACTCACCAGCAGGACGCGCTCGACGCCCTCTCTTTGGTTTGTGCTGAAACATTTGGCTCCATAGCTGGGTAGGCTAGCGATAATATCTAGATAATGGAGTTTGGCCTAAAATAATATGAAATATAAGTATTTTGGAGCGTTCCTTAAATCCCATAAAGAGATTTTCCTAAGGTGAATGTCCCTTTGCCTAGTCATAACTTATTTATTCAAATTTGATTACGCTTCTCTTCCTTCCCTTCCTTGACTTTTACAATTTCCTTCTGCTAACCACATTTTCTCTAAACTCACCTGCAACTGTGTAAGGACCTTGCTGGAGGATCCCGTCATCTCCGCGTTGAGCTTCAGGAAGTGTGAAATCAGGCGGCGCAGCTCCTTCCGCTTCATGCCCTCGAACAGGCTCACTGGGACGAAGCGCTCCAGCCCGAACTCGCGTCTGCAGATAAAGAGGAAACAGTAATTGTAAATAAAGGAGCAGCAGCAGGGCGAGGACTCAAGGCTCTGTGTACTCACTCCACCAGCTTGACGGTGAGCTTCGAGGGCGCAAAGTTGTTGGCCAGGGCGTGCTGGTGCATGTGCAAGGCGGCCAATCGGAGGGCCAATTCCGGTTGCAGCTCCGGTGCGAATCTCTCCTGGTTCACATCGTTGCAGCACTGCAAGTACAGGTAGTCCAGGGCATGGAGATCCCGCTGGGCCAGCTCTGCGGCCGAAATGGGCACGAAGGTGATCCGGAAGAGGCACCTCAGCTTGTGGGCACCCGGACGAGCGGCAATCTTAAGGATAATTAAGTATTTATTAAATATTTTTTATTAAATAAGGCAAAGTCCTACCCTCGCCAGCGACTCCTGTGGATCCAGCAAGGTGAGCTTGTTCCGCTTGAGACTCTTGACATGCTCCAGGACCAGGCTGAACAGCTCGCCACAGCAAAGGCAGAGCTTGTCCAGCAGCGAGCTGACCACATCCTGCACCGTTGTGGTGGCATCGTACTTGAAGGACTTGGTCTGGCCATTCTCGAGGAATACCTTCAGCACATTGGCCATCGGGGGCACGCAGATGTCGCCCAGGGAGAAGGCAGAGGGCTGATAACCAAATTATTTCAGTTTCTTTATATATAAAAACAATTTAAGACAAAGACCAAAGACCTTAAGACTCACCGGAAACAGAGGCGCCCCATTGACGCACACGCTCTCCGCAAACCTTACTCGACTGGGACGCGATCGCAGCTTGGCTCGCTTTCCCGCGGACAGGAGAGTGGATTTTCTGCCCGGCAGGATGCAGTGCGCCATCGGTTGGCAGACAAAGAGATTCACCTGCGACTCACAGGCTCGCACCAACTGAATGACATGATCCCGTGGCGCATCCTTCACATCCTCCCCATTTACCGCCAAGATCTGATCGCCCGGCTGCAGCTTACCAATGCTGGGACCGCCTTCTGTGACGAATCTCACAATCACGGGTCGCTCACTCCCGGCCACAAAGCCGAAACCCAGGCTGGCGTTCCTCTGGAGCTGCACCATTCGTGGCTCCGGAGGATGCTCATCCCAGCGTATGCATTCGGGGGCCTCATAAGTGGTGGTCTTGTTGAGGTGGCTAATTGAGGTAATTAATTAAGGGTTTTGTAAGAATTTATATTAGGGATTTTATATAAGAACCTACTTGATGTAGTAGGAACGACCCTTGGAGTCAATGGCACGCTCCCAGCCATAGGAGAGCTCCTCGTGTTTGCTCCAATCCTCGCAGGCAGGCAGCCAGCCGGCGGATTGAGTCATGTGGCTGCAAATATTTCAATTAAATGGGTTAGCTAATGAACTTGAACTAAACTAAACTAACCAAAGACTAGCAGAAATTATTATATTTGTTTAAAATAGATTTAAACCTCAATCAAATATTGATTTTAGAATGGAAATGAGTCAATGGCACGCTGCTCAGTCAGCTGTCAATGGCAATTTGTAATCCAATACACTGAAAACCGCAGAAAAATGCAATCATAGACGGACTGGCAAGTAGTCAGCAGAGACACATAATAAATACGATCTCATTGTCGAGTCTTATTTAAACGTATTCGATTCAATCTAACTACAATGTATCATAGTTTATGTAGGAGACAGAAATCAACCTTGAATTCCTCTTTTACAAATTATACAAACCAATTTCATATTGGATAATAAACCAGGCTTTTAAATAATTGAAGATATCTTTTGGGCAGCACATTTGTGGCTTCACTAATTGTGTTTGCAATTGCAACAGACATCAGTGGCAGCCATTAATTTATAAATTTCCCGCTGCACATTCCCTTTGACCCTGAACTTGTGGTCAACTCTTTGGGGGCTTCCCATTCCCCTGATCTGGCAGAGATCTGTTTAAGCTGGAAATGCATTTCAATTGACATTAATCAACGCTAATTGGGTTATTTGCTCGACTATGCAATAAACAGCAAAACCCATAATCGGGGGACCCAGAACTAGAGGCAAGCCTAGCCCCAATCGAAGCCAGCTACAGTGGGGCTTCTTAGAGGAGAACAAAACAAAAAGTCACTAAATAAAACTAGGAGTTTAAATGGGATTAAATTCCATAAACTAAGCATAATCTTAACCTGATTTTATGAACAATGGAATAAAGAACAAAATAATGAAAAAGGAATCAGTACGAAGTTCAACTGTAGCTCAATACCCAACACCAGAGTCAATCCCCTTGCAAATCCGATTGCAGCCCCCACATCTGGGGGCCACCTTGGTGGCTTCCGTTGCTGTCTTTCTTCATTTCCTGGCTGCACACAATTGTGATAATTAGTTTTGCACTTTTGCACACTCTCGGCGAGCGAGGAGGAGCGGCAAACAGACCGAGTCCGGGTCCGGGTCCGGGCACGGATCCCAACCAGAGCTGCTCACTCATTCAGTCTATCGCCCCGGTGGCAGACCCACAGACCCAAGGCCAGCCCCCACTGCCAGACCCCTTTTATGCGCCACGCCCCGCCCTTGGTTATGGCATTCTGTGCGCTTTCAGTTTGATGTGCAACAAAGTGTAAAATTATTTAATAGAATTTCGTGCATAATCAATTTATGTGCAGCAGCCAGAGAGAGCCCGGCATTCAGTCAGTCAGAGCCCGCCCATTCACGCTCTCCGCCAGCCACAGCCACAGCCATCCAATCTAACCGGGCCAGGACACAGTCCGTCGGCCATTCATTCCCTCATTTCGTCAGTTCTTCACTGGGCCAAATGCCATGGAAATGCTTAAAACTTTGCCCACGCTAATGGGTATAAAAACGAGGGACTTTTGCTGCCTTGTTAAATATTCTTTCTGGTGCGTGGCAAAACTCAAAGAAGTGCCGAGCTTATTAAAAAAAGGAAAGGTTTTGCTATCCAAATAAATGTCAAAAATACTTGAACTATTTAAAGTTTAGACTTCTGTTGCTGGCTTTCTTTATTTTCTTTCTATTTAGAAACTTCTAATATTATGAGAGTGTAGGCATTCAACTTTCTAACAAAATAGTTCCATAAATTCTCAATTTAAAGTTTAGCTAAAATAATACAATTTCTTTAGTTTAGCCACCGAAATAACTAGCAAAAATGTTTCATAAAAACCCAAACTAGCTAGATCTCCAAAATATATATCCTAAATAAGTTTAACACTATATTCTGTCTTGGGCACAAAGGATTCCTAATTGGCCAAGACCATAAATCATTTTAAATTTCTCAAAAGCCCCGGAAAAAGTTTCCTAATTGGCAATGAAAATAAATCAATTTAGTTTCAGGAAATTCTGGGCAACCGAGATTTAAAAAGTGGCTAAAACTTTTGGAAAAAGCGTTTTATCAATAAGAATTCAAGAACCAAAATGTATTTAGTACATATTTAGTAGCTGAAGTTAATAGTTCGGAATATGAAACTCACTTGCAATAGTAGAGCCTGCCCTCCTTGCCCACATGAACACTCCAGCCGGGCTTGAGCTTCTCCTGTATGGCCTCCAAGTGTCCATCAATTTCTGGCCAATTTCCGGCCATGCCAGCCATGGCACTCCCATGACTTTGACCCAGTATCGGGCCATAGATCCCGGTGCCGCAGTTGGTTCCGCTTCCATTATTCCCAGCCCCACTCCCACTCCCATTGCCAGTGACCAGATCTGTTGCCTGTGTCGCCTCTGCTCCGAGAGGCGCTATCGCTGGGATTCCGGGCAGGGACTGCGGACATCCGTTGGAGCGGGTGGGCGTGGCATGGCCATGTGAATGGGCGATGGAGCCATTTGTTGTCGGCAGCGTTGTTGTCAATTGCGGCGATGATTTTCGTGTCAGTAGCAAGGGCTTGGATGCGGCTCCTCCTGCTCCTGCTCCTCCTGTGCCAGTGGTCGTCGGAGTGGCTGTTGTGTTGGCGGCATTTTGCAGCGGATAGACATCACTATTCGAACGCCCCGAAGGCAGTAACATCATTGAAACACATTCGCTGCAAGGAGAAGAAAGGAAAGGAGAGGTGGGACATAAGTCAAGTCGTTGCCGGGCCATTTTCACACATTGTCCATGCCACAAATCACATTCCACGTCCCAAGACCGAGACAAAGTCGACCCACTTTGGCTCAAAACAGGCTCCCATAATTCAACATCCCGGCTAGCAGACTAAATACAGACCATTGGCATTGCCTTTTCAGCTCTCAGGGTCTGGACACGGAAAAAAAAAAAGAAAAACAGGTCCCCCATAACAGACATCCCCACTACCATGATCATGATCATGATCATCATCATGATCATTGCTGGCGGTGGGATAGGTTCAGGTTTTAGGCCAACTTGTTTTTAATGTTATGACACAATTTTCGATTTGCTTTTACTGTTCGGTTTCGTTCTCCTTCTCTCTCTCTTTTTGCATATGTTTTCATTCCTTTATTTGGCAATCGCGTAAACATGGATTGGCCAAGACGATGGGGAACTGGTTCCGAAATGGGCGCAAATAGTTGGCATTGCTTTTGGCAAAGTAGAGCGCTCTGGGGTGATAGGATCAAAGCGATGGGGATTTAAGAGAAATGTTCTTTAGAGGTTTACAAAGCAGGAGCAAAGAGAAAAATACATTATAGAGTGAATATATTAGGGATCTTAGCTTGTAAAATCATAAATATATCAAATCAGAAAGCTTAAGTAGAATGTGCTCCACTATGCGATAGCCAGTACTAAAAGCATTCTGTGTTAAAGTAAAATATGAAAAAATAAATCTAAATTGGTGGAGTGCTAAGAAAAAAGTTTATAGATAAAAGTTCCGATAAAAAACATGTTAAACAAAGTGCTAGATACATATAAAGCAATTCCAAAAATTAAATTTCTTTATTAATTTCATGTTTATCATCCCATTTTACTAAGACTCGAAAATACCGCTTAAACCCAAATAATCTGTAAATAAAATATGTAATTTTATGTAAAATTAATCTGTAGCAAAAGATTACATACATAAAACATATCAAAGATACAGGCTAAAAGCAAACATGGCCAAAACCATGCTGCTGCTGCCAAAGAAAGTATAACAAAATTTAAACCAATTCGTTCGCTTTTGGGCAAATCCATTCGGGCATTGCCACAGAATTGATCAATCCCGCCCACAATGTTTACACTGTCCAAACTCTTCAATAATATCAAAGAGCATTTGCATAATGTTTAGATTTCAACGCCCGCCGCCACCACTACCAGCACCATCGACAGCATTTCGACTTTCGCCTCTGACATGGTTCAGTAAAGGGCTTGCAAAAAGATTTTTCTAAAATTTATTCCGCAGCGGAAAAGGCGGCGGGCTGAAGTGCAGGGATGAGCCATGAGTGTGGGCGGGAGCGAGTGCCAATGGCCGATAGTGCGGCTAGTTGGATGGGTCCAAACAAAACCCAACAACAGCAGCAGGAGGGTCCAAAATGGATGTGTTTGTTTGCTTGCGCAATTTCATCGGGGAGAGAGCTCCGAGCAGAGCAGCCGGAGGAGGAATCGGAGGAATCGGATGATGGCGGAGTGTGGTATACGGGATAGATGCGGCTTCAAAAAACGAGATACGACAGAACCGAGCCAAACAAAGAGACATCCATTAGGCGAGGAGTCGAGTCGAGTTGCGGCCAAGATGGAAATGGAAAAGGAGATGCCAAAGAGCTCGCTCATCATGCTCTATGATATATAGCTCGGGGAGGAGTGGATGGATTCTACACAGAACAAATTAGGGTTCCTATGGTTTTATAAATAGGATCCTTAATTTATTTATTCTCAAATTCTGTAACTTAAGCCTTGTGAATTTTAGAATAATGATGACCATTTATTTAAAGAAAAAGGTGTAGAAGCTTTCCCAGGATCTTCTTATTGTTTAAAGAACTTTGTGTAAAGTGCAAATTAATTTGAGTTTCTACTTAAGTTACTTCTGCAATATTTTATATTTTTTTTAGAAAACCTTCACCTAGCTATTTCCATTTATTCTCAGTGCACAGACTAGCAAGTAACGGCTTGGCAAACAACGGCGAACCAGCAACCAGCGACATGGTCAAGTTCCTTTTCGTCTTCGTGTGTATTTTCCACCAAGACTATCCCCCTGTATGTGTGGTTCAAAAAGTTTTATAAACAACTTCACAGACACATGCTCTCTTACAGTAAAAACTGGAACACTTGAACAATGTTTTGAATTACATATTTTCTTTGTTTGGGAGTGGACCAAATAGACAAGTGCAAAAATGTTCATAAAGTTGTTCGTTCGCTCGTTCGTTGGCTGGTTTTTTTCTTTATTTTTCTCGCTTTTCTCTTAGCTGGGTTAGAAATTCTTGGCTGCGGAATGTTGATTTGTCTCGGGACAGGAACTTGCCAGGCTTGGCCAAAGGATATTTGGCAAATATTTCCTTTTAAATTAGGAAATATTCCTCAGATACTTGGTTTCAAATTGAGAAGGAATATGAGATAAATTCGCGAGGGGTTTCTAAGTTATATTCAGCTATTTTGATTAAGAAAGAATAGAGTTATGCTTAAAGGGATAATAGGATTTCCATTGTCTAAGAATATATAAATTTGGATGAAAAATATTTCAGTAATTAAAGTGCTAGAAATATAAGA
Organism: Drosophila tani; assembly: GCA_008042535.1. Classification (NCBI taxonomy): domain Eukaryota; kingdom Metazoa; phylum Arthropoda; class Insecta; order Diptera; family Drosophilidae; genus Drosophila; species Drosophila tani. The sequence goes on from VNJO01007634.1 coordinate 473,865, forward strand.
CTATTACCACTACTATTATTTATACTACTTGAAAGTGTCTTTCTTTGGTAAGATGAATATGATTTTTGCATGTATCCAAGCTTAGAGAATTTATATTTCAAATAAAGGTGATAAATTATATAATTTCATGAGTGTACAACACGTTTAAATAACATTTAAGGAATTTAAGGAATGCGAAATAAATCTTTAGTATATCAGCAGGAACTGCAGACTTGAAATTCCGATTGATAGCCTCAAAAACAAGAACACACTCTCCCCCTTTAAAATTTAACAGTTTTCAGTTACCGCTGTCCGGAACTCTTAGCTGTTCAAACATTTTCGCTATCGTCCAAAGCTCTTCAAGAATCCGTCCAGCCCCAAGTCCCCAAGTGTAAGCGATACGAAGTACGAAAGCGGTTCGAACTCTTCGGCTCTTTCATGCATTTGGACACCAAGACCAAACAAAAAAGTTGTCAAGATGGGATGTCGGCAGGGAGGACGGAGGAGTGAATGGGGACAGGAAGAGGGGGCCTAGTGGAAACGGGAGCGACACTTCCAGCGAATGATTTGTGTCAACAGAGAGAAATGGCAGCTGAGAAATGTTTATGCACGTGCGTTTGTGTGTGCGCGAGCGTATCTATGTGTGTGTGTACGGGAGGTGGATGACGTCGGGGCAATGACAGAGATCAGTAAATGGAAACCACACATAAGATACATACAGTGCTAGTCATAGAGGTAGGAGCATAGACCTCACAATGCACCCTTTACTTGCTATTCGAAATACTGGGAAATTAAAAGAAAACTGGTTTCTACATAGTTTTTATTAAAATAAATAATAATATTAACCCAAAAAGACTGCTAGTAAGCACAAATTTGATTTAAAATAATACAGAAAAATATTTATTTAGACTTAAGAAAATATTTTTGCAGTTATTAAATGTAATAAGAATAATTCCTAGTGAATTTAATGGCCTTTACTTCTATTCAGCCTTTTTAGGACAACTTTAAAAATTTCAAAATAATATAATGTATTCATTTTAAATAGAATTAAATTCCAACTTCGTTTCAATTATTAAATAATAAAAATCATAAAAAGCTCTTCATTTAAAAACCAAACTCAACTCCCCTAAGGGAAAGCCTTAGTATAGCCAAGGCTTTTAGCTATCAAAACACTTGTAAAAGTCCACTTAGAGTTGTAATTCCCACAGATAATTCCATAAATGTACGGATAAGATCTCCATTGCTATTATTTTGTCAGAGACTGTCTGTCAGTGCCATGGACAATTGTAAAATGTCACTGCGGAAATTGTGCGAAGCAATGAAAAGAAATGAAATGAAAAGACAGCAAAAGTCTGATGATGGGGCGATAACAAAAAGAGCAGAGCGGACCGAGAACGAAAATGTTGAACAACTGTAACAAATAAAAAAGTTAAAAAACTGAAAAAAAATAAATTGCAAACAAACAAACACACTGAGAAACAAAGTTAAGCTCTGCAAATTGTCCCAGTTCCGAGAGCTTAAATGAAAGGTGAATTGTTATTGCTATTTCCCCTCGCATCGCCGTCGACGTCGCTCCAACTCCACCCACTTGGAAGGAGGAAATTCTCCTTTGTCAGAGAAATTAAATACAATTTGTGAATGCATTTATGGTTTGTATTAAAGACTCCAGCAATTTGTGGCTCTTACAGTACCCTCGTTTTTACCACCGCGTCCCGCCTCCTCTCCTTTTGGCTTGGCTACTTTTGCTTTTACCAATTTCGCTCCGTTTCGTTATTGTTAATTGAAAAGAAATTACGGCGGCACAATGAAATAAAATTGCTTGACGTTATTTATTTTGTCGCCGCCGCTCATTTCAATTACATTTAACACAAAGTAAAAGCAATATAAATGTGCCTGTGCATATTAAGAAAAAACATTAAAAGAAAGTCATATTATACAGCATGGCATAAAATATTAGTATTGAAGGAAATGAAAAAAAATTAACACAGAAATTCAAGGCTTTAACTTTACTTTGCTTTTTGTATGATCAGTAAGGGCGATATATAGATCCGACTGGATCCCTTAAAATCTGTAAGCTTATTGAAAACTGTAGCTCTTAAAGTCTCTGAGATCTAGGAGTTTATTCCGACAGAATGACATAGCTAAATCGAATCGCCTAATGGTGCTGTTACAGAATCTAAACACTTTATAGGGTCAGAATTGTTTAAGAAAAATAATAATACAACTTAAACAATTATTTTATATTTTAAGAACTACAGTTTCCGTATTAAGTACATATTTTTTCTGAAAACTTTAACTTATCAATTTCCCAGAAGCCTCTATTGAGAACTACTATAATTTTGAGAGCCACTGTAGTGCAAATCGATAAAATTAAAGCAAAACTTGATGCGAAACAGCAACCTTAACACCCCATAGGAATAACCATGTGCCAGCCATTTAGTTAGATCGTTATAAAAATAAGCACACATTCGACTGCGGTGCGGTTGTGTGCGTGGCCATAGCCAGAGCCATACCCGTATCCATATCCATATAGACACGGCACCCATAACTACCCAAGCATCGATATATCGGGATATCGCTGCCGTCGCTTGCGGTCGAACGTGATTCTCAAAATGTCACGCACACACACGGCAAAATGAAATGGAGGAAAAGCGGCAGCGGTATATCAATTTGTTTTATTTTACTTTATTTTTTTCGAGAGCGGGTTGGTAGGTAGGTAGGGCGGTGAATTCAGTGAAATGCTTTCGCTTCAGACAGCCAGCGATAACATCCATTCATAAAACCCGACAACAGCCCGGGGAGCAACCTCTGTCATGGCAACGTTGAACTGATAGAGCGCCAACACATCTAGATAATTTTAATATAAAATCCAACTATGCAAAGCGTGCCAAACCTCACTGATCGCCTACGTGTGATTGCAAAAAAAATTATAGAGAGTCTACCCCGCTTACAGGTAATGTCTTGTTAACTTAATTAAATATTTTAGTAATTATTGAATGGTATGAAACCAAGAAAATCGTAAAGATACATTGTTCAGACGAGCCATTCAATTAAACAATTGAATCTGAAAGCTATTCAATAGTTAAGTGAACTTAATTGATTTAAGATGTATAATTAAACGTAACAAGTTCATTTATCGGTTATATATTGTTATTACATTAATAAAATGAGTTAACAATGTTATTAAACGATTTAATTAATGAAAAAAATATTTGTATACTACAAAACTCCAAATTGAATATAAATAAAAACTTTTAATAAAGATTATGTAAGCCAAAATCCTCTCAATTTCAATTAACCAAAACCTGTAACAAACATTTACCTTTCCGACCCCTTTAAGAAACGTTAAACTTTGTCCATTTGTTGCCAAATTAGCTACATCACTTAAACGCACATTTAATCCAACTAATTCGGACAGTCATTAACGGCCTAATTTCACACTTTGTGCGGGGATAACCCAACAAAAGCCCCCGACGACATCAGATGAATCGGAAAACAAAGCGAAAACAATGTTACAGCAGCAGCAGCAGCAGATTCCTTTTCCAAAGCATCAGACTCATTAGCAGAATCACTGGGGCACGCCCAAAAGCAGGCTACACACACACAGACAAACAGAGCCAGTGCGAAAACCATTTGCAGATACAACTGCAGATACTGAGATACATTTGCCAGATACAAAAAACTCAGTCAGCAGATTACGACTTAAGGAAAAACTTTTTTAATTGATATACGATACACATACCAGCACGCACCACAAACAACACCTAAAAGAGTCAAGGGAAAAAAATATAAAGACAGTGCAACCTCGATATAGATATTTATACTGCATAGAAATTTTATCAAAAATATAAAAAATGCATTAAACGAGCTTTAAGAATATATTTAAATTATTAAAACTCTTTAAGCAATGATCCAATACAAATATGCTTCCCTTGTTAGAGTTGGTACTGTTCTTTGACTTATGGCAGCCGAATAATGAGTTTTTCACAAGTTCACAGAGACGAAAGGGAATCCATAATAAGGAAAAAGGAGAGAGTTTATTAAGTGCCTGACGGCCAAGTCTCTTCTTTGCTTTTTTTTCTCTTTTCTTCCATTTTAATAAATATACAACAGCGAAATGTCAAATGCAACACGGCCCAGCGGAAGATGACAGCTCATAGCCCGAACGAGCACCTTGGCTTCCACCGAAAGTAACCCCAGCCCCCATCCCACCTGACATAACGTGACGTGAAGTCTTCTTTTTTGTCCTCCCCTGGACGGGGGGAGGTGAGGAGGGCAAATGAAATGCAATTTTCACGTACTCAAGTCACATATCATGGGCCAATCGTGAGCCAGAGACTGTGGAGCAGGCCAGGGGAATGGTGGGGTGCCTTGCTTTTTGGCTAACCTGATTGATTTCAACATATTCATCAGGTCCCCTCAGTGTCCCAGCATTTTCTTCCTCGCCTCCTCCCCGAGATTCGCTCGACTCACTTATTCATTCACTTATTGCTATGCTCACACTCTGCTATGGCATGTGGATCCCGTTTGTTTTCAAAAAACAGCACGTGTCTACAGTGAAAAAAATTTAATATTAAAATTAAATCAGAAGTCAAAAGGTAGTCCCAGTTATAATATTTAATTTGAGTATATTATGAAAGGGTTTTAAGCAGAATTGGTAACCCATACCTTCATCAAGCAAGCAGTATTATTTATCCTCTGCTTTGCTTGTACATTGCAGGCAAAGCGTGAAAGAGAAATCATAAATTTGCAAAATATCTTTCTGTAAGCAAGCGGTCTTATTTATTGTTTAATATAAAGATTTAAAAATCTTGAGAAATAGCTTTAAAAATTTTTTAACTTCTTTGAAAGTATGCCAAATTATTAGTAATTTTCATCAGACTTTCGAAAGGTTTTTCCCTCAGTGCCCTGTGTCACCCTCTTACTCTCTATTTTGTAAGCATTTTCTAATGCCATTGAGCAGCAGTCACGAAACAGGCAGCTAGCCATGTTATATGAAGTTTGAAGGCTTATTGAGGCGATGTCTCAGTTTCGTAGTTCTCTTTGCCTTCTGCCGCACAACCAGACCTGTGGCTTTTGAGGGCGGAACGATAGGATGATGATGGTCGATGGGCCGGGAATGGCGATGCTACAAATGTGTTAACAGCCCAGATGTTGTTGCTGCTGCCCTCCTGCTGGATCGGTCGAAGGAAGGAACGAACGAACGCATGGATGGATGGATGGGGGATTATCAAATTGGCCCGGGGATTGTCTTGATTGAGGGGCAGCATCTGGTTAGGCAAATGTCGCCAACTTTTGCGGTTGTCGAAAATTTGCACAAGGAGTTTCCAACATTTTCCACTTGGCAAACTTTGCTGATGAAATGGTTTACCATGGGATGTACACATATCTCTCTGTATATATACTTAGTAAGGCCTCGCCACAAAGGCATTTAAGATATTGAAATCCCATTTAATACCAGAGATTTAATTTATAATTATGTGGGTGCCAAAAATATATTATTCATACGTCCTGTGAAAATTCCATTTATTATTTGCATGAATAGGCTTTGGAAAATTACCAATTTTATCACATTATTTTATGCAAATCAAGCGTAACGTTTACCCGCAAAGCTCGCGTGCTTTGTGATTTATAGAAGCCAATTATAATGTTGCTAATTGAATGCTAAATAGGTGAAATGAAAAACAAATATATCTATAAAATGTATACGACTCTGTTAAGTGAATAAACGGCGATAAATTATGTTGATAATCGTAATACAAGTTTTACTATTTGTTGGGATTCTGAAAGGTTTTTCGAATTTGATTTAATTGCATTTCAATTGGATATTACTCATACGACCTGTGGCACTTTTTTAGAGGAAATTGATTCTCTACAGGGTTTACATTTATCTACATTTATTTTATGCTAATGACAGTCTACATTTATCGCTTCAACAAATTTGAATGTTAATATACATAAATCAATTATATTTTATCAAAGAATTAAATGTAATTTCCGACCAATAAATATTCTTGGGATTGATAAATATTCTACATAATTTATTTAAGGTTATATGAATTTATTAAAGAGCATAAACTAAAAATATAATGTGTAATGCTTGCTTAAAGTATTACATCTTTAAAAAGATTGCAAATCGTAAAACGACGCCTGCTCCTCAGTCAATGTCTGTTTCTTTAATTAATAACTTAAATAAATCAAATATATTTTTGAATAATGGCCAAGCCAAATCCAATTTGTCGTTGCCAACCAAATCATTTTCAATTATCCACTTAAGCATCGGTTGAGCCGAGACTCTATTTCTCGGTCTGTTACCCAATCGACAACAGACACAAGCCAGGGATTATGTTTCCCCATCCAAACTGCGTGTAATCATTTAGGATAAATGGCCTTTGGGGCAGGGGGGTGTGTGTGCCACTGAGTAGAATGTAAATTTTTACGAAATAGCAGAGAGACACTTGTATCATTAACAGCTGTTTCACATGACACATGACAGGGCAAGGCGGGCTGGCTGGCAAGGCCGTCCCACGTTGATGATGATGAGCAGTGGGTGGGTGGGTGGTAGATTTTAACAAACTCACGCCCTCCGTCGCTAATGACTGCGAATGAACCTCCTTGACACAATTATGAAAGGAAGATTCTACCAAGATAGAGGATGAGGTGATTTTCAGGGGGCGGAGGACCTGGCACTGGCACTGAAGGCAGCTTAAAATAATGGAAATAAATTGCAAAATTGTTTAATGTTCGTGGCGCGTTTGGCAATTTGTCGTCCTTCGTTGGCCACTGAAGTACCCAGCCACCCACTAGCCCACACACACACACACACACCAAGAAGGAGACATAGCGAGAAATGGAAACCGGATGTAGGACACAATTGGCGGAAACGTTCGGCCGGGGAGTTATTGATTTTCGAATTTAACGGCTTTATGCTTTATTGGCCAAGTCAATTGTTAGCCATTTGTTTTTTGCCGCCGGCATGGCTTCGACTTCTGCTTTTTGCTCTGTCCTTTGTCTTAGTCTCGGACTCTTTCTCGTTCTCCCCCATCTGGCTTAGTTTCCTGTGGATAAAGTGGTCACTTGGAAAAGTGTTTTGGCTTAGGACTTAAGTTTAAAAGAGAATGGTTGAATTATTAATAGTAATTGATAATCCAGAAATATATATCATATAATCATAATTGATAAGTAGCTTTTAGAATTTATTTTGCCAATAAAATTAACAACTGGATATAGTTCCAACCTAGTTAGTTTTGAGTTTGGTCAGTAATCTGCCTGCAGCAAGATCTTTGATTTATTTAATAAGCTATTTGATTTTTTTTCCTTTAACATAAGAATAAATATTATAAAATAATACAAGAAGCTACCTAGTATTCCCTTTCCGCGTGACCACTGTACCTGCGCTCTGGTTCTGGTTGGCCTGCCCTGAAATTGGCGTCTCCCTTTCTTCCCTTTTTCACTTAAACCGAAATGTCGTTTCGATTTGGTTTCTTACAAATGGCCTTTCAGGTCGGTCCACTACCCACCATAGCCACCTCTCTGCCCGCCCCAACCCGCCTCGTCAATTTGTTTGCCGCTTGTGTTTTGGCGAATTAGCCGTTTAGCCACAGGCCAAAGGGAGGATAAAAATAGGGAACATGGACTGGATTGCGAGAGGCTTTCAAGGTGTACGTGTGCGCGAGTCCAAGGCGAAGCAATTTATTGCATACGTCGTGGGGAAAAAATGTGTGTCCTGCTCACTGGGGCGGCTATTGAGGGGCTTAGGGTTATCAATGAGGCGTTTGAACTTAGCCTTATCGGGATCGGCAAATAGGCGATGCCCCCGATAAGCAAGATGTCCGACAACTTTACCCTCCTGCCGCATTCGTACGGAAGAGGAACTTGACTTTGCTAAAGTTGGCGCATTCCGTTGCAGAGAGACAGACGGAACGAAAAGTTGGCAAATATTTCCCCCCAAAAAACACACACAAAAGTTGGTCCCCAAAAGGAGGAAGGAGGGAGGATTGTCTATGGTCCTTGGGGATTTATCTATGCGCCCCGAAAGGTTGATTCAATTTCCGTTGAAATGCGATTATCTGGAATGTGCAAAATTCATGTTTTGTCAAAGTTAATTGGAAAATTGAGCATAAGAAATTTTCAGACGGGGGGAAGAGCGGGAAATTCGATGAATATTTTCAGCAGGAACTTGGCAGATGGGCAGCGACATTATATTAATAACTGAAGTTAAGTATTTGTTTCTTCAAAGAATTTAATTAAAATTAATTTATTAATTTCAGCTGTGTTCCTTATTATTTGCGTCCTTATTCGTTCGTTAATGATTAGAAATAAATATATATGACACGTCTCATGGTTACTAAAGAAGTTTATGTTCAAAACAAATTCCAATAAATACAGAAGAAGTCCACAAATGTATTATTTAATTGTTTTAATACTCAGATCATCTTCTATCTGTATACATGTTGAAATTATTTATTTGAATTCAGTCAGAACATAATTAATTTAATCCACACAACTAAAGAAGACTTAATAATGGCTTAAAGATTTATTTACACATGAACTTCCATTGAGTATCACAGAAACTTAATTAATTTCAATTCCCAGCTTATGTCCAGGGGCTATCTTGTCCTTTGGCCGTGTAGAAATTACTCAAATATTTATTTTCACAAATCCCAATTAGAGAAGATTGACATTTCTCATTAATTCAATTTTCAAGGACCTAAACTGTCAGCGCTCGGGGGCTATTCCAATTTAAAAGCGAGCACCGACCGACCAATGCCTGGAACTTTCACAATTTAAATTAAGAATTCTCGAATCGTGTTCAATCGAGGAATGCCATCGCTCTATCCATGGATTCATTAGGCACCGCGTCAGGTGACTTCGCCGTCACCGGGCCCCCCCTTGGATGTTCCGTCGCCTTTGCTCACTTTTTTGTTTGCCACTCGAGTGCAGGCAAAGGTCCTCCTGTGTGCACTTGCTATAAATAAACAGACACACAGACACGTAGCAGGACATCCTAGTCGGCGGAGGGGACGCACACACACACACAGCAAGGAAACGCCCCCAAGGCGTGCATTAATTACAACTTCCGGTCGGGGCTCGCCCGTCAAGGAAAAAGCGGGAAAAGGAAGCGAGCAACGTCAGATAACAAAGGAGAGAACGCCATTAAACTGATTGAATGACAGCCTGATCAACTGAGCGAATGAATGACTGGGGAGCCGTTAGGGTTTGACTTGAAATGTCACGTTTCATTGAAGGGCCAACAGAAAAAAGCACTCTCGGGAGGTAAGACAAAGCGATTTCTCCTGTAAATAAGGTCTGAGATAAGCGATTTTTGTAAGATAGGAATATATGCATGGTAGACTTGCAATTCTATACTTTAGCATAAATAAATTCCTATAAAAAAGTGGAATTTTGTTCTAATTTTCAGCATATCTCATAGCTCAAAAGTCTCCATATTTTTAATACTCTCCCCTAATTTTTTATGCGAATACGAGTGGATAAAAAAACCTACTTCCAGTTGAAATCAAAGAATCTATAAACCCATTTAACGATGTCAATCTCAAGATTTTTACAGTCCCAATCTCATGATTTTGCCGCTGTGAACGAGCAGCCCTAAAAGCAAGAATGAGGAAACCAAATCATGCAATCAATAAACAATGATACGGACGAAGCAATTCCATTCCATTCTATTCTTCGTATCCCCCCTTTTGTTTACACGAAAAATTTGTTAACACGTGTGAAGTGAAAAGCCGAAGATGGGGAAATTAGTACAGAGGTGGATATATTTCCAAATGCCATCGAGAGAGTGGGTGAGCACAAAGGGATTATTGACTTGGGGCAAGTTTATTTTACGCCAAATGAGCTCAACCGCAAAATATCGATTTAAATCAATGTCCATCCATCTCACCCTGGCTTTTTTTCCCTCCTACGGACTGGTCTGTTCTGCTCTGCCAAGTGGATTTGTCTACATCGAAGGAGGAGGAGGAGGAGAAACAGCAGGAGGGTATGGGTGCTGGGGGATTTGGGGAGGACTGAGGCAGGTCACGGTGCCTTGCCTCCATGAATGGGAGCGCGTGCACATGGCTAAAACATGGAACCCGTTGGGCCAGCAGCCAGCAGCTAGCAGCCAGTAGCTTCTGTGTGCTGGCTGCGTCTTTTTATTTTTAGACATATCGACGTCTCAGCTATAAATATTATTTCTATTTTATTACACATTTTATTCGAAGCGATGTTTTCGTTCCTCTCCCAGGTTTTTTCGAAATCGAGAGCCGAGAGCCGAGAGCTCCTCTTAGATTCTGCGTATCCCTCTCTGGGCTAGGGCAACATCTGGCCGCAGCACGTGCCAATCCATTTGGAAATCCCCTCTTCCTAGCAACCAGTCTGGGTCTGGTCCATAACAAAAAAATAAATTATATTACATCGTTACAATCAAAATAGAAAGAGCGGCGACATGGGACACAGCGGCGAGTCGAGAGTGTGCATTAATGTATGCACAGCATTGGGTTTATGCTCCGAAGAAAGCCATCAGGAAAGTCGAAGACCAAATTTGATTTGTTCAGTTTCAATAAAGTTGTCACAAAACAAAGGAACAAAACAGTGTTTAAGGTATCCCAGAGATATCAGATCTCAGACAACGATTTGGTTTTGGCTGAATAAAATATTTGTGCTTTGCCTGAGAAAAGTCTGACAATGTCTTTCGTTGGAACAGTATTTTTGTGAGATAAGCCTTCAGAAAATTTATGAAGATGCTGGAAGAATTCCCTTGGAAATGCAATTAAAAACCTTTTTTATGTGAGACATGTGGCAAACATTCTAAGGAATGATTTTATATATACGGTAAATACTTGCATATTTTATGACTTTCTGGTTATTGGTTATTGGTAAATGGAAATTAGCTTTATATAGAGGTACTTCTTTTAGTTTTAATAAAAATGTATTAATTTCTAAGAAGAATTTGCTTTTTAAAACATAAAATAAAATCATAATAATATATTCTCATATCTCTCTAATTAAAATAAGCTCTATTTAAATGGTTTAAACATTTATTTGTCTAAATCAATATATGAATGACCTAAAATATTTTCTAGAATTATTCCCACTCCCATATCTCTGAATTTCAAGCATCTCCTTTCATAATTCATCAAGATCTCTTTACTACAAGAGACTCGTCAGAGTAAATCATAGGAAATGCGGGCAAAAAACGAGATCACTTGTCTATGAAAACGAAAACAAGGCAATGTCGGCGAGTTGAAGACCCCAGAAGACCCTTAGACCCGCAAATAGATGAATCCAAGCCAAAAGGGAAAGGCGGTGGTTTGATGCGATCTGATGGGATGGGCCACGGATGAAGAGGCGTTGGCATTGCGTTGACGACCACGTTATGCGACTGACTGAATGACTAAGTGAGTGAATGAGTGACTGAACGAGTGACTGACTGAGTGAGTGAGTGACGGGCCCTACACGCTATAGCACATAGGTCTTCGTTCGTCCGACCGATCCCACTGAAAAAATGAGATCTTGACAAGAAAACGAAAGAGAAAAAACAGAAAAAACAGAAAAAACAAAAATCAACCCAAAAGCAAGATATCAAGATCAAGCCGATTCAACGGAATTCCATTTAGTGCTGGGCAAATAACAAATAACAAATAAACCAGGAACTACATACAAGTGAGGTAAATGGAGGAGAAACAAGTTCAAGACAAAATTAAGGTGAAATTCTGTTCTGCAGTAACGGAAAGTCGCCTCTCGCGACTCGCAACTCGCAACTGGAGTCCCAAAATGCCAGAACAGTCATAAAAAATAAATGTTTGAACACGGCCTTTTATTGCTCGATTCTGTTTGGACTGATTGGAGGGGCGGAGCAGGAGGAGGATGGCTGGGAAAATCTGTGCTGTGCAGCGGTTACACTTTGGTCCTTATCAACATTTGTCCAGCCGCGCAATAAACTCCAATCTATTGTGCTTGGACCAGGTCATTACTCGGCTCGCAATGGCCGGAATATAATGCGATATGGTGGCATTAGATAGTATATATATTGTTTATATTTTTTATATCCCCATACTTAATGGCAAAAGATGGCAAAGTCTTTAAAAATGTCAACAAAGGAAATTAAAGTGCAAGTTATAATGAGGAAAAATGGTAAGCAGCATCTAAAAAAATAGAAGGAAAGTAAATACATTTTTTTAATAAATTAATTCCCACCAGAGCTCAATGTTATACATTATTAAATCCATTTATTTATATATTTAAAGAACAGGGAGGTAACAAAATGAAGAACATTTAAATATTATCTTTCCGATATTGACACAAAATAATAAGAACAAGTGGATACCAAATACTAAATACACAATTCTTAAAACAATTAATATCCTACATATATCAATAAATATCCTTCCTATTTGCCATTCACCTCTCCCCAAGCACTCCAATAAAATCTGGCAAATAAATCAAAACGTATCGCATAAACTTGAGAATCAATCCTTGTAACAAGCCCCTCTTCAAACAACTTAACCCTCTATCTAAATATGCTTGCTCGCATCGAACACTTGACGGGCAACAGACACAGTTTCCAGCCATCTCAGACCACCCATAGCCCACCCCCAAAAGTGCCTTGACCCTTTTGGCCGACCGAGAAAAAAGATTATAATAATAATCGTATATTGCCGCAATGCCATAAAAGTTGACCAACTTGGGGGGATTCCAGCTTGAGCCTCGAGATATTCCATACATATAAATGAACTAATTTGGTTTACGCTTTTTGGGCGATTTTATGGACCGCAGTGCCGGGCAGCAGCAGCAGCAGCAGAAGCCCTGGGAATTTCTCATAGTGTAGGAGGAGGCATGCGGGGCAAAAACAATTGTACTAAAACATAAATTTACTTTATTAAATAAAGAAAATACAGCCATAATTCTTTGGCTTCCATTTCGTCTTCTCTGCTGACGTTGTCTCTGCCCTCGTATATACTTATGTTTCTTTTTCTTTTTGGGCTTTTGGCTGGCGTCATTGTGGGCGTCTTGACAACCACGCGGACGGCCAACTGACGCTGAATTCTGGCCTTACTTAACCAAAAATAATTATGTGGGATACCTCCGCCACACACAGACACATTGGGCACGACTAAATTAAGCATATTTTAGCTATTTTAATGAAAGAAAAAATAATAATTTGGCTGCTTCTTGCCATTTGTTAATGGCTTTGAAATGGGCAGAAAGTCAAAAAGAGCAACCACTGAAATATTTTCAATAAAAATATATGAAGATTTATGCCACTCATCGAAGACGGGTGTACACTTTTAATAAATATTTGAGAGCTAGACAAATTCTTTAAACTGCAGTTAAAATGGCATAAATAAAATAACTAAAGGCGCACATATGTAAATAATATAAATGTTTATAAAGTTTATGAATTTTCTCACAACTGGAATTAAATTGGAAAAGTAACTAGTAAACTTAAGAACAATTAAATAGAAAAATTATAACAAATCTGTTTAGTTGTATAAAGTGTCATTATTTAACGCCTTAATTTCCTACGAAATATTATAATAAAATACTTTATTTACCCAGACTTCGAGTCAAGGTCGCCAAAAATTAACCGAATACTGTATTTTATTTCATACTTTACACTCTTAATTAAATTAAAGTAAACACAAACTAATAAACCCAACAAAGGTCTTAATCGCCAAGGTAAATTCGGGTTATTCCACTCATTTCCATGGGGGTCTTCAACCTCCGCTGAAGATCGTAATACCCATTATATCCCCCACAGTATCGACAATGGTGGAAACTCTTTCGCAAGACGCCAACGACGATAACAGCTTCCACCTGCATGCCCCACAAAAAAAAATAAAGAAGACAACAAATAAAAAGTGAAGACGAGGCGTTGTCTTCGGGGTGCTTTTTTTCCACGACTTCTCCCGAACTATTTCACCGGCGTTTGTGTCTCGTTTTTTTGTGTTGTTTTTTTTTCTGTAATTTATTTATAAAATCTTCCCCCTACACAGGCCAGACCAAAAGTTGAGCAGAAGACGCACCGAAAAAAATACATACACCGGAAGTTGTGGCTGCCTCATCTCGTCTTCTCTTCGCATTCTGCATCTTTCGGAAGCCAGACAAATGCTTTAGAGACAAATTACTTGATTTGCATATATATGTAGATTGAGAGCATTTTCTCTCACCCGAAAAACCTCTCAACATTGTCAATTTTTTTGTGCTTCTACACGCTCTTTTCGCTTGATTCTTTTTTTATGGAAATTTATCAAAAATTGGGTAAAGGGAGGCGAACGAGGAGGTTTGAGCGCAAATTTGACGCGCAACCAAGCGCAGCAACCAGAATAAGAAAGAAAAAAACCCCAAAAGGGGTGGGTAAGCTGGGAGTTTTTCTCTCCGCCCTTCGCAGCGATTTTCCCAGCTGCTCTCCACTGTCAGTTGGACAAGCCGGCTTTGCCTAAGACGGGTTCCATTCATTCATTAATGCCCAAAAGCAGAAGCGACGCGGGAGATATCCCAGAGATACTTTTTATTACACGACGACGACTCCCGCCCCTCGCCTCCGGCAAAGACATTGCACCAGCGTAATCCCAATAAGACGATGATTCGGGTTGACTGACTAGATGCCATTGCTATGGCAGCGATTACAGAGGAGGCACCAGCCACCAGCCACCAGGCACCAGCTTCCAGGCACCAGTAGCATTCGCAGCAGCCAAAAACAAAAGTTTAAGCCAAGTTCCAGTCCCCTGCTGCACAGTGGTCCAAGGTCGTTGGGCAAAATGATAATGCCGACAGATTTAGTGTGAATGAATCAACAGATGGTTTATATACATTGATAATCGGTGGAAGTGAAATGTTTATGGAGTGGAGGACAGAGAACGCAGATCATTGATGAGTGTTTAATGGGGGGATCGTCATATGGAAAGATCATTGAATTGGTTTTTTTTTAGGGTCATAAAATTAATAATGTACATATAATTTAAAGCTTGGATTTCACACATCTCATTGAATTTATTTTCAATTCACTTTAATTGTTTTATCTTTTTAAAAAGTTTCTTGTAAATTATATATATGATAAAAAAGAAGTTGTTTCCTTCTAAAACAGATGTCTAAGGGTCTTTGTTTTTTTTTAAGTACAGAAAGGTAAACTTTGGAATACCTCGTCCTATCAGCTATACACTCAACAAAGAACATTTATAGTTAAATTAATACAAGTAAATAGACACATAAACCCAGAATAATTAATATAAACTAGTTTGACAGATTATGCATAATCTCAATGTGATGCTCCGTTGATGCCCTTTACCGATAGAAATACATATATACATTTTTATGGATTATGATGGATGGATGGCGCCGCAGAGCTGACTAAGCAAGCAAAAAATTTTCTAGCCCCAATCTCTATCAGCAGATGATGATGATCAGGTGTAATTCGATCGTTTATAAATAGTCTGGCGTAACATCGAAAACAATCTGCGCTGTTCGATGCCCTTAATCAGGCGGCGACATCAACCGGATTATGAGCGGGGCAGAGCCCCTTATGGCATCCCATTACTCAATCACAGGCCCTCTAATGAGGGGAAGAAATCAAGCAAATTAATTTCAGATCATTTTTCCACCAGTGTGCAGGCGACGGCGGCTGCTTCCCAAAGCTCTCGTGCAATCGCGAAAATGTAGGGAATTAAGTCAGTCAGTGACTGTGTGTAACAGTTAACTGAATTTGCTCTCCGAGTTGCACAATCGTAGGGGAAAAAGCGGTGGAAAATCGGTGGCAAATCGAGGGGGAGGCGGGGCAAAGTAGCGGAAAAGGGGATCAGACGAAAGTCTTACTCAATCCGAGTCGCTGCAGCAGTCGGAGGCAAAAAGTAAAACTCAGTTTGAATGCAGCGCAACTAATTAGTTTTGAGGCTGCCTTTCTTGCTGCTGCTGCTACTGCTGCTGCTGCTGTAATCGCAGTGGGCCACAAGACAGCGACAATTTTCCCACTGAATTTTCACTTTTTCCTTACCCGGTTTTCTTTCCTTCGCTCGCTGCTACGTGCCCGGCAAAAGAAATCAAAGAAAAACGAGTCGAACAAAAGAATTTATGAGCTACGAAAAACTTTTGGCCTCGCACTCGATGGGAAATAAAGGGAAGTGGTCTTGTTGGTGGAGGGAGTGGGAGTGGCAGTGGCAGCGTTTCTATCTTTGTTATTTTTCCCATCGGCATTCGTTGTTCTTTCCAAATAAAATTTCCATAAAAAGAAATCCGTAATTTAAAAATATTTAAATTGCTTTTTCGGGGCCGGATAAATCTAAGTCTCTATATAAATCCAGCGGGTATATAAACAGATATATTTTCCATTCAACTCTGTCTGCAAGGTCCCAATTAATTCATTCTTGGCATTCCAAATAAATGATTTACGCTACGGAGCTACAGAGCGTAGTTGGTCCAACAGAGACTCGTAAGATTTATGCTTTGATAAATGAACTATGGCTCTGGTAGTGCGAGTTTAGTTCAAGACTTTAAGCTTAAGCATTGTTCTGCCAAATAAAACCAAGAGAATGAAGCTGGAAAATTGCTTTTGATTGATAGAAATTAATGGTCTCTAAAGTAACTGAATACTAGCTTACAACTTATATTTTTTACCGAAATATAATACACTTGTTGGGTTTCTTTATTGGGTACCAAGAAAGAGGAATATTTAGTTTAATTCTAATGCATTTACATTTTTTCTCATGGGAAAAATAATTCTGAGTACGATTTTAATCTAGCTTTGGGGTCTTTGAACCCTTGGGAAAATGTACATATATTCTTATTAAAGTGGAAAATATGATAATTTAAGAAAGGTCCTACAGTTACAAACATATTTGTATCTTAAAATATAGAATGTTCACCCTGAAAGCCATTTATTTATCAACAGCCCAATCTTTACGAACCAATTAGCTGATTAATTAACTTTCTTTTTAATGGTTCCCATAAAGTGAGCTTCTAAATTATCGGTAATTAAACTAACTAAAGTTACGACCTTCTTATGACATCATAATGATGTTTAAACAGTTACATTCCTTTACCAAGAAACTGAATTAACTTGGTTAGATCAGGAAATTGAGTTGCAGTAATAAGTAATCGAATGACCCTATCACAAGGGTATCGAATGGATGCCAAGTGCTTTTTACGATTATATTTTATTTAGATTTTATTTGTCGATTTCTTTGCCACTGCCTTTTGCATGCTTGAATTCAAAATCATGGCCATGGCTCCTAGCATGCGATTTCACGTTTTCAGACTTTTTGTTATATTTTTTCTTTTCGATTTTCGGTCTTTTAGCCACACACACACCAACACGGCGAACGAGAGACACGCAAATAAATAAATAAACATGGCTGAATAAATGAATATTAAATGGCCAAAAGCTTTGACCGAAAACCAAAAAAATAAACACTGGTAATAATGGAACGAGAATAAACAAATGAGTGCTCGCCAAAAAGTGATATTCGATACGCAAATGGTAGAAAATGTTTAAATGTTTGCCTGTTTGTTTGCCTTATCAATTTGCCACGATAGTGTGTGAGTGTGGGTTCTCGTTGGCATTTTATTTTGTTTATTTTGTCGGAGGGGCAACGATATTAAAGTCTAAGCCTGCAACAGGCAACACTGCCAGAAGAAATTTGAATGACGGCCACAAAATTTGAGTTGAATTAAAGCAAAAGATTGAAATACACTTGCAGTAAAGATATTTTTTTAAAATAACGAGTATCTCTTATTTCTTTTAACAATTAATGGCAAGTATCTCTGAAGACAGCAGTACAGATCTCTTGATAATAATCAGTAAACGAAAGAATATTACAGGAAAAGATTATATCTAAGATTATATCTAAGAGATAAATTATTAGAATTATTTATATACATTCCAACGCTGTAATGATGAGCCGGAATATAAATAAATCTATAGCTCGCAAGTATACCCTCTTAAAGGGTAACCAGAAATAAAATAAAAAAGTCTCAGCCGACGTCATTCAGCAAATATTTTAAAGCTTGAATTGAAACTTGAGGCTTGAGGTTTATTTTTCTAATACTGTTGCCGCCCACGTACAGCGCACAGCAACAACAACAACAACACTCAAAGATACATCAGCTAAGAGATACTTTTACAGACGACGCTCACACACACACACAAGCGGACAGTGAGAGCGGCGAAACCGCGAGAGCGGAAGCAACAACTTCGACAGCATAGAAGTGTGCGAGGGAGAGGAGGCGATCGGTGGAGCTGCTGGAGGGGTCGGAAGGGCGAAATGGGGGAAGCGACAAAGAGGGGAGTGACAAGCTTTTGCGGTTTTTAGTTACACCAACCTCAGCTTGTTTGCCGGCACAGTGGGCCAAATTATAAGAATTTCTAATAAGAATAGATTTTCTGATAATCATAGGAAAATAATTAAATAAATTGAAGTAATTATCATTGAAATATTACGATTTATAAAGTGCTAAGAAGTGATAAGAATTGCTCTTGTTTTATGAAATCTAATTTGTAATTGAAGGCTAGATATCATTTGGAAGATGTCTCTATATAGAATATTTAATAAATATGGCAGAAAATATACTACAATTTTAATAAAACTTTTATTATTTTCAAATCCTATTTACTTAGATACAATAAAAATTATGTATTGACCTTGATAGGGATTTCCAATTTAATATAAAAACATATTTAAACTTTGTAAAGGAATTAAGCATTTTATAACTACTTTTAGTCCCAATTTAATAGGCTTATTGCGAAATTGACTTATTGTTAAAGGTTTTAAAAAAAACCATTATAATGCAATGAAGGAAAGTCACTGGGAAGTAGTTACTGGCGATTATTAACCAATATAATGGATAATTATTCTTAAATACAAATCTAATGATATGGGCACCTAAACTGAATAATTTTTGATCGGTTAAAAATCATAATAAATCAAAAGAAGCCTTAAGTCGAAGAATTACATATAAAAAGCTGAAGAAATGATGATCCACTGTGCCCTCAGCGATGACGGTGTCTTTTGCCTTGCGCTATTGTCATTTACTTTGTGGCAAGCAATTACATGCGACAAGCCAAGCGGCAGTTGTGCGTTGTTCTTGTTGTTTTAGCTGTTGCTGCCGTTGATATTTGATGTTTGCAGCTTATGGGTTTTCTGTAGGCGTGGCCCAGTTTATTGTTGGCGTCGTAGTTTGCCACATTTGGCCGGGACAATTTATGTCAAGCCGACTTCTTTTTTCTATTTCGCTTCTTTTTTTTTTTGTTGGCCTCTGCGCGAAAACATGCGTAAAAGTAGCTGCGAAAAGACAGCCCACTGTCCTCTGCTCCTTCTCCTTCTTCGCCCCCAAAACCCTTCACCTTATTTCTAACGCTTGCTGAAATTAAAATGCCAGCCAACAAACATGCACAAACTTTTATTTTTTTTTTTTTTGGTACGCCAAAGGGGTGTGTGTTAGGGTGGCTCGAAATGTACATGGGGCAATGTTAAAAAAAAAAAATAATAATAAGTATGTCGTACTTTTAATGTAAAACTAGAAGGTGTAGGTAACAAAAGGACGATCATCATAGACGTTGATTACCTCATAAAAGTCAGCATTAAGAGCTGATTCTTAAGCTGTGCCAGTAACTTTTACTATCACTTAAAGTTAATAGAAAAACCACTTATAGTTTGCGCTTTAAGTACATTACCATATTTTGACTTTAGGCACGTTCTTGCTAATACATAAAACATTACGTTACATGGTATAATTACAGTATTAAATCTAAGGGGACCTGAGGTATAACTTTCAGAGCGGTAAAGCCCTTGACGCTAATAAATTTCAACTTATATTCACAATGAGGCTTGCTCCATTTCTTTATATGGCTAAATAATTTTTCTGTAGTTCTATAAGATCATAATATCCTATCTGTAAATCCCAAAACCATTCTGATTGTAATTTAGAATCTTAAAATACATATATGTATGTTTTTTTTGGTTATATAAAGACATGTATTACTTCTCTTACTTTCAATAAATAAATCCTCAGAAAAAATAATAATTATGGTCTGATAAGAACAATCTTGAATAACACTCTTTTTGTTAACTCAAACATATTTCCTAATTAAAACAATTAAAAGCAAATGAAGAGTCTGTGGTCCACTCAAACTGTACCACCCTATTTTGTGTGGGCGTGAGCACAGTGGTGGGGGGTCTGGGTGGAGAAGATGGAGCAAAAGAAAGAGATGGCCTGCGTTTAACAGCAGCGTTGACAGCCGCATTGAGCGCTTGGCATCTGTCAAACGTGTCATACGCAAAATAGCTTAACTGTCATAAAAACAACAAGTGCGTCAGGCAGCGGAGATCGTAAAACGCTTTATTGCGAACCCCTGATGGGCGGCGCGGAGCGGTAGGGTAATGGGGCGAGGGGGTGTTGCACATGGCAAATGTGCGGCGGCGTTTATGTCTCACAAATGGGAGCAAACGAGACGGACGACTGGGAGAGAGCGAAAGGTAAACACTCGAAAATCCCATTGAGGAGAAATTCCTTGGGCGCTGTGTTTTGATTTCCATAATGTTTATGTTTTATGTTCTAACCGATTTCTTTGATTTATTTATTAACTGGAACGTCTCTTTTACAGGGAAGCATCTGAAACTGGAGTTTTCTAAGCAGATTTGATCATTAAAGGTACTACGATTTTCAAAAATTTCCAATCCCTTAAGAATTGTATGGCATCCCTGATTATGTTCAAAAATGTATTTTAGAAAATATTAAGAAGAAAATTCAGTTTTATGTTAATACAATATTTGATATATCAAGATCATAAATATTTATGTGCAAGTTTTAAAACATGTTATACGTTTTTAAATACTTGAAATACTGAAATATTTGAAGTTATGGTCTTAGAACATTTCTTAGAAATATCAAACTTTCACCAAACGTTTGGTAGTATGTATTTTTGGTAGTATGTATTTTTGGTATTTGGTATTATTTGGTATTTGGTATTTTGGTATTAATTATAGAAACTTCCATAATAAGAGCTTAGTAGATTCGGGCTTCGGATTTAGTTTTCCAACTTCCTGTTGGCTTTTACATATGATTTCCCTAATGTTTATGCATTATGTTTTATCTGATTTATTTATTAACTATCCTTAGCCGCTCTCCGCCCCACTCCGTTTTTCTCTCTCTATCTATCTCCCACTCTCGTTCGTTCTCTCACTCCTTTCCCCCACTTCTTCCTCTTCTTCGACTTCTGTTCTGGTCAAAACGCCAACGCCTCGCACACATACACACACTCGCATAGTTTTTGCCCCATTCACATGCATGGGTGTGTTCTGGGGTTTTAATAATAGCGCACACACACACATTATAAAAGCTCCCGCTGGAGCAGAGAAATGTTGCAGTAAAAACTTCAACGCCCGCACTTCTGGCAAATATCAAAAAACAGCAAGCAGAAATCACAAAAGCAAATACAAAACTTTCTTACCAACACAGGCACACACACACATTCCCTTTGCCCGAGAGGGCGCACACGGCGGGCGGGTGGAAGAGAGAGAGTGGGAGGAACTGCCACAATAATACTCTTGTTGTCTGCGGCAACAGTTATGAGCGGTGCGGGAAAGAGATGGAGATGCAAAAAAATAACAGGAAGTTTGTTGATTTTTTCTTTCTTTTCAATTAACACAAACGACAGCGGGAATGAGAAAGACAGAGTGGGAGAGAGAGGAGACGCGAAGAGAACACCTCTCTGCTGGGGAAATTCTACAATTTATGAGTTTTTTTGCAGGGCATATAAACAAATGCTTATACAACAGCGCAATTTTTGTTTATTAAAGATAATTTTTGCATTTACATTGTTTTTGCGGTGTTGCTTTTCTCCGGTTTTTTTTTTTAATTTTTTTAAATTTTGTGTACGCTAATTTATCACATAAATATTTGCAAATTAAACTTTTATTCAAAAATAAAATATGTACATATATATATTCGCAAATAAAAATATTTAAGTTATTTAAGTTTTATTTTGAAACTTTAAATGTTTTCTTTTTCCATTTTCACTTTGATTGCTCATGTGCATACATTTATTAATAATATAAAATTGTTGTGTTTTTCCCTGCCAATTGTTTATTTATTTTTGCACGATAAAAAAGTTGAAACCACAACAGAAAAACCAACAAAACACTCGCACGCATATGCAATTCACACGCACACCAATTCATATTTACCGTACCTCTCACAACAACAATTAGTTTTTCACCAAAATGCACTGGACGTCGCTGCCGCTGCCGCCGCTGCTTTGCTGCGTCGCTGCTGCTGCGCTGCTCACTTTTGTTGCTTTTGTATTTGCAAACACACAAAAACACACACACTCACGTTCACCGGCGCCGCCGCTCGCCTTATTCTTTTTTCAAACAAACTCAAAACTCCGCAAACACACATACACAAACGGTAGATGCCGCGCCACAACCGCCTTCGTCGTATTTTGTTTTTCTTTTTTTTCGTTATATTTTTACGAATGTCCCGCTAGACCGTCGCGCTCGAAAATTTCCGAAAAATAACGTTCGTCGCTGGTATTTATAGGCTTTTCGACCAGGGCTTCGACCGGTGCTGCCAACACTAGCTTGAAAAAAGCAGCTTTTAACGGGAAAAACTATTAAATAAGCCAATATATCTGTTTTACAGACCATCAAAAAGCCAGTTTTTTAACACGTTATTTGATAGTTTTATTTCGCCGAGAGGAAAAGAGTTGATTTTTAAACTATTTTTACGTATACGTAATATTCGTATACGTAATTTAAAAGCTAAGGGCCACTCACAGTTCCACTCAAATAACAGCTAAACTGGCAACACTGGGGCTCCGCCGATAACGATAAATTACACCGTCAGTAAAATACTGCAATATACTAACACGACCAGGTGGCGTATTGCTGGGTTGGTTCCTAGCTAAGAATCTAGTGCAGACGCAAACCATTCGAAAATGTTGGTAATCCCCCGAATTTGTTAATTAAGATTAATAAAATATTAAAAACAAAACAAAGAATGATAAAGAATATTGAAAATTTAATTTTAATTTTAATTTTAATTAGGAACAGGAATCTTGCTTCTTTATTAAACAATTAATAGAGAGTCAGTAGCACTTCTTATTGCACCAGTCCCAAATGCAACCATCGTTCGGATTGCAGCCGAATTCACCTGGATAGATGCCGCAAAAGTCCTGGGTATCCATAAAGCCACAGAAGCCATTGGGACAAAAATAGTTGTAGCAGCCCGGCGAGCATTTGTCCCGCAGATTGTCCTTGCAGCCGGAACAATCCAGTACTTCTGCAGGGAGATGTGTATATTAGTGTTAACTGAAGTCTAATTGTTAACATTAATGGAACTCACCGCTCTCCTCACAGCTCGGCGTGCTGCAGGCCAGCAGCGGCGGATTTGGGGGCATCACCACCATTATTCGATTCTGGTACTGGCTCTGAACGATCTGCGGCGGCTTGAGATAAATGACACTTGAGGTGCAGACCCGTGGATCGCATAGCTTCTGGTCCTTGTTGGAGCACACCCAATTCGGGGCGTAGTTGATGCAGATGCGAGGACTCTTTACCAGACAGCAGCCCGGCGGAGGATTGCGGCCAGGAAAAGCGTCATTTCCTCGCTTCGTGGTTGTGGGATATATCCAGGGTCGTTGCGTGGTATATATCCACGGTCGTAGCGTGCTCGGGCTAACAATATTATCCACGGGAATCGAGGGTGGAGTGCCCTCGTAGCTCTTGTCCGTATCCGGATTGTAGGGAGCGGGTGTAACGTACTCCACCCGGTTTATATTCTCGCTGGTTACGTTGTATTTGTGCTCGGTATGGATCACATTGCCGATCTCCAGGATCGTGGTAATGTAGCCCGGCTCTTGACACCGTCTTCCATGCCACACGGTTCCCGGCGGACAGGCCGGCGAAATGCAGCGTCCCGCGTAATATTCGCCTTCGGAACAAATGATTTTCCGGCACTGCTCCTCGAAGAAAATCGAATCCGGCGGACAGCGGACGTATTCGACAGGAGGCGGAATAGGTATTTCCTCAGTAGTTGTTGTTGTGGCTTCTGTTGTTGTACTTGTTGTGGTTGGTATTGTAGTAGTTGTTGTTGTAGTGGGCTCTGTGGTTGTTGTGGTTGTAGTGGGCTCTGTAGTTGTTGTTGTAGTAGTAGGCTCTGTAGTAGTTGTTGTTGTAGTGGGCTCTGTTGTTGTTGTTGTTGTTGTAGTGGGCTCTGTAGTAGTTGTTGTTGTTGTGGGCTCTGTTGTAGTTGTAGAAATTGTTGGAATTGTTGGTGGAATTGGAGTAGTCGTTGTTGTTGTCGATGCGAAAGGACATGGCACTGGATGCGTCGGATGGCACTTTCCATCAGTGTTTAGAAAATATTCTAGGATATTAGAAAATCAAATATATTATATTTTTGTGAAAATTGTATAAAGGATATCTCTTTAGTCCTTACCATCGGCACACTTTAAAGTTGTCTGCGGATAACAATTTCCATTCGTGTGCAGAAACTGGCCTAAACAAAAAACATAACGTATTATTAATTTTAATTGGGCGCGTTGTAACTTAAAATCCTTACCAGACTGACACCGAGCATAACAATTTCCGTCCTCATTTAAGTTGTAACCTGCAAAATATGAAATATTTAATAAATTGAACATTAACATATCCTACATTTTAGTAAATGAATAAAAAACTGCTAGTAACACCGACGCGTTTATCCCTGGAAATGCCTTTAAGAAGTCACAGGTTTATTTTGGCTTTTAAGCTTACCCACGGGACACCGATTAGTCTGAGGATAACAATGGCCATCTGTGTTCAAGAAGTACCCTAAAAAGAAATAAGTTACAGTAGCAACGTTAATAAATAATAATAATAATTAATAAATTCATTAAAAAGTGCATTTAATTGCTTCCAATAAATAACAAATGCTCAAAGTTCGCACTAAAGTATCAACGATTGGCCTTAAGTTTTTATTGCAATGAATGAATATCAGTGATAAGAGTAACACCTAATATTTACCCTTTTAATAAACTTATACCGTGCATTTGCTTTTAGGAATCAGATTAAAAGGCGGTAAATTTATAGACCTGAAACTCAAAAGATAAATGCAGCTAAAATGGGCACATGGAAGTGTTAAATAAGGTAAACAAATGTGAATTACTTTAGTCTCTTTTAAGGGAAGAAAAAATATATAGAAGAAATTAACTAACTTTTAAAGAAAATATAAATTTAAAATGATATTGGCAAATTAATATTATAAATTGTTTATTATTTTCCCAAGTAAACTTTAGTCATGTATAGTGTATAGTGTAGTATATTCATGATAGTTTCGCCGTATTATGTATATTTTCTAAAAGTTCTTATAGTTCTCTCTGATAACAATGAACACAATTTTTCATTCTTAAGTCAGCAGTTGAAAGTATCACTTTTTAAAGCTCACGTATAAACATTTTTGTATTTGTAAAACAATAAACAAATTAAAATCAATTATACACATAACCTTTCTGATAATCTTGAACACAACTGCGTACGGATAATTATTTTTAGAACACCGAGTTTAATAATTACTGTTTATACGATTCAAAGACTCTTACCCGAGGGACAACTGGGCAAGCTTTCGCAGCGGCCATTGGCAAACTGATAACCCGGCGGGCAGGATGGCTCCTACGGGAATTGGGACTCAGGATTAGGGATCAGGAATCAGAAACTATTTTTGGACTATTTTACCACAATATCTGCCAAGGCGATTTCACAGAACACAAGGCCGAACAGCCAGACGAGGAGAGCAGATCTCATACTGCTTGATTTCCGGAACGAGATCTCCAGGATCGGCTCAGCGGCAGAGATTCGCGATGCACGGCCGTTCGCACGCGGAGAGAGACTAATCGATGTGCCGATCCGGAGATGAGCTCACTGAGAAGCCTCTGAATGGCAAGCATAATTGCTGGCGCCGCGATAACCTCCTCCTCCGGATCCCGATAACGGCGAAGGTCGCACGGGCGACAGCTTCTGGTTTGGGGTGTTTGGCTGGGCTGTTCCTCATCCGTGATCAGTGTGTGCCGAGCTCCGTTCCAATCGGCATGTCGGATCGCAAAGTGCTTACCTGGTGGCCGCTCCTGCTGCCGCTGCTAATCTGCATCGCCGGATTCCCAGCGGAGTCTTTAGCCAATACAGTTCAGGGTCCCTGTCCAGCCGGTGAGTTCTTTTCGGTGCTCTCTAGGAATTAAACCTGATTATCCTGATCATTGCTGCTTGCAGGTCAGTTCTACATCAATGGCATTTGCTCGGCGTCAGCTCCGGCTCCGGTCCCGGACTCTTCCACCGATTTACCAACTTCTCTGTGTCCCAATGCGCCCATAAATCCCACTGTGGTAACTCCTAGTCCTCCATCTACCGATTTACCAAGTACTCTGTGTCCCAATGCGCCCATAAATCCCATTGTAGTAACTCCTAGTCCTCCAAGTCCTGCCCCTTGTCCCAACGCTCCTTTAAATCCGATTATAGTGGCTCCTATTGTTCCCACTCCGGTTTGGCCCCCAACTTGCACCACAACTTGCACCACTAACTGTGTCTCGAACTGTGCTACATCGTGCCAAAATTCGGGTAATTGCTTTTCGAATAACTGTGTTCAAGGGCCACAATATCCTCCTCCTTTGTGTAATAATAATTGCGGTTCTCCGTGCGGCAATCCTCCTTGTGCCAATAGTCCTTGTGCCAATTCTCCTTGCCCCATTAATCCTTGTCAGAGCAATCCTTGTTCCAATCCTCCTGGTGCCAATCCTCCATGTGCCAACAATCCTAGTCCCAACAATCCTTACCCCAACAATCCTTATCCCAACAATCCTTATCCCAATAATCCTTGTGGCAACAATTCTAGTCCCAACAATCCTAATTCCAACAATCCTTGCCCCAACAATCCTTACCCCAATAATCCTAATCCCAATATTCCTTATCCCAACAATCCTTACCCCAATAATCCTTGTGGCAACATTCCTAATTCCAACAATCCTTGCCCCAATAATCCTAATCCCAACAATCCTAATCCCAACAATCCCAATCCCAATAATCCCAATCCCAACAATCCTTGTCCCAGCAATCCTTGCCCCAACAATCCTTCTCAGAGCAATCCTTGTCCCAATCCTATTGCTCCACCGGTTCCCACTCCCGATACCACTCTCCCCCCTTATCCCCTGCCAACACCGCCCACTTATCCGCCCACTTATACGCCCATTCCGACACCGCCAACTTCCACTCCGAATACCACTCTCCCGCCTTATCCCTTTCCCACACCGCCCACTTATCCTCCCCTTCTGACACCGCCAACTCCTACTCCGAATACCACTCTCCCGCCTCCGTCACCGACCACTCCTCCACCGGCCAACATTACCGAGATCCGTTGTCCGGATGGAAGTATCCTGGTGAAGAACCGCTGTCGCCTTCTCTACTGCGGCGGATACGGAGTCTATGCCGGCGGCCGCTGCATACAGAGTCGCTGCCCGCCTGGATACGTTTGGACAGGTCTTAGTTGCTCACGCCCCCAGCCCACGGACCTGGGCCACATCCACCTGGAGAACACCATTCACCAAGACGCCGGCAACCTGCCCCATTTGGTCACGAACAATGTGAACAATGTCCAGGTCAACGCCTCCATAGCCATTCAAGGACAAACCTCTGAGGAGGAGGAAGAGAGCGAGGAAGTGGTGGTGCCGCTGCCACCATCGGGATCCTGCTGCCAAGTGGTGGCTCCCCGAACCTGCACCGCCCAGGTGGATATGAGCTACAGGTGCTTCAGCCGGAGCCAGCAGCAGTGCGGCTCCTTCTGCAGTGCCAACCGCGTGGTGCTCGCTCCAACGGCCGTCTACACTTGGACGACGCAGGCCAACAGCCAGATGATGGTCATCCCGCCCAACCTGTGTCAGTCCAACGGAGGAAACTGCCAACAGGCGAACAGTAAGTGATCACAATCAAGTCTCCAGGAATTGATCTAATTTTAACGATTTTTTTCGCAGACTTTTATGACTGCAGCGGCTGTGCGATGAGCGACTTCTCCACTTGTTCCTCGTACTGCTACTCCTATAAATGCAGCAGCCACAACTGTGCCTATTATGACCGGGAACAATACTGCGCCCAATACCCAGGCCAAGTCGGATGCCGTGCCTCGGAAGGATGGTTCCCGAAAGAATGAACAAATATATTCAAAACAAAATAAATCTTTAAATATTAAACTAGATTTTAGCTTCTGGGTTTAAATTTCTGTTTTTAGTAACATTTTTAACGAGTTTTTCAATGGGTTTCGAAGGACTCTTGATATACATAATTCCCTGAAGAACTTTCTCTCCCTCTCTCAAAGGATATCCACTAAATAAGATCCCTTTCGTATTGGATAGGTTGAAATAAACTGTCTAGGCCATGAAAACCACACAAAATAATGTTGAAAGTTTATAGATTGTTATTTTAAATCAATATGTCATTATGATTCCAAGTAAAATTCTCTAACAGAAAGTGATAGAACACTTTCTTTTTGCAATTCTGTTATCAAGGGATCGTTATGAAATTTGACTAACAGATTATAAATTTAAATTGGAAATCTAACCTAACAAAATATAAGCTTTAACATAATGTTTTTGGCTTCTCAACTTTTTTAGGACTGACACAGCAAACTGTTTACTTTTTGAAAGCCAATATCACCCAAGTTGTAATACTTTTTGACGTCACAGGGCAATGTGCTGATACAAGATAGTGGCTCATTTTCGAACATTCCCCAGATACCGCAATTTGAGCTCTAAATTCCATAAAGCGGAAGCTCATATTTATTTTAAACTTTTATTTTCTCGGATTCCCCTGTATTTTGTCTGCCAAATTGACATCAAATCTATAAACAGACTTGGTGCAAAAATCCTTATCGGAGGCGAACTTAAGTGTAGCGATAATCATTGTGCCAATAATTGATGCAGCCATGTTGAACTGTGAGGCTTCGAGTGACTCGATTTCCTGTTGAGTGAAAGCTTCGCCAATAATCAATTCTTTGATAGTGCTATCGGGCGTTATCTTCAAGGGTAGGTGGAGGGTTTGTGGTGGAGGGTTTGTGGGTGGCGATACCACAAAAGCACTGCAGTTGAGACTCCACTTTTCGCACCAGCGGACGTTCCATAAAACCGAGGCGAAGCCAAGAACCGCCAAAGCCGCCAAACACTCGATAATGCCGCATTCCGGGGTGAGTAATATGACCAGGCTGTGAGGGATCATCAATGTCCCGGAATTTGGCGCCGTTTTAATGCTAAAATTGGTCGAAGGCCATCCAAGCATACTTTTGCGATTGGTGCCCGATAGTGGCAAAGCCATTGCCTCAAAAATTCCAAGTCTATTTTTTTATTTGCGATTTCGTTATCAAGAGCTCGTTATGAAATTTGAGTGATTGGCAGATGGTAGCGAATTTAATGGGCCTATTAATAAAGGAGATAACATCACATTCATCTCGGTTTACGGCATTCCCAAAATATGTAATAGTGCTAACAAAAATATTTATTAAAAAATAGATTAAATGGTTTATCGAACTGTGGGAGCTGCAAAAATATTTTTGGCAATTTGGGCTAACATTAAAGGTGGGCAGATAGGAAGTATCACCTTTTATCGCTTTTAAGTGGCACAAATATGTACGTATTATAGGAAGTCTAACCTCAATCAAAGTTGACACTTTAATTTTATAGATTTTTTTGAGATAGTAAAGCGACTCATTTCGAATTAAAACGATCTATTTTTGGTATTAAACAAATTTATATATATATTACAGTACAAAATACAATTAGAAAATAATTTAAATACTTATTATCCAAAAATAATCCCATTATTAAAATTAAAAGAAATAAAAATTTGAATGTCTACCAAAGAATTAAATTTGTGTTTGAATAATCATATTTAGAATCTTTCAAAAGTCTCTTAAAATTCTTATATTCTTGACTTAAGTTGTGAGTTGTGAAAATGTAATTTTTAAATATAATTAAATAACTAATACTTTATTTAATTAAACAGATCTTTTATAAAATATATATGTACATATGTTTTCACTACCTCAAAATAACTTAAGAACAAACTAATTAGAAAACAAATGCTTAAAGAATTTTGTTGGTTGTAAAAATGGAACATTGCCTAAAGAATATTTTAATTAATAAGTAATTAATTAATTTAATAAGTGAATCATTCTAAATATTTATCAGTTTATTTTATTATATTTATTTATATCTATAAATATATTTTCTTTAACTTTCCAGCTTAATTTGCCTGCGGTGGTTGGCCTCTTCCTCCTGCTAGCTCTTGGCACCACCAACTCCGTATCATCCGAAACCCAGAACAAAACGATTGTGGTGCAGACGCCGCTCCAGAACTACGATCAGCCCACTATCCGGGACTACGAGGAATGCCAGACGAACAGGGACGAGTGCCTGAAGGTGTGCAGCGATGACGTCGCCTGCATCGAGGAGTGCCCCGTGTGCCCGGAGCTCTACGAGAAGCCTCTGATGGTTCAGGGCGTGAACGACACGGATGTGGTGGCCCCTCCACAGACTCCTGTGAACACCACCAACATTATCAAGCTGACGAACGAGATTAACAACATCATCGAGCACCAGATCCAGAACCGCAACCAGGTCAATGTCCAGGTGCATCAAAACGTGTCCCAGGTGGGCGGACGCTTTGGACTGGGCTACAATGACCAGGGATCCTGCTGCTATGTGGTGCGTCTGGATCGCGAGTGCGAGAAGAAGGGAGGAGATGGATGTCGCGAGAAGAGCCGCCAGCGGGTTTGCGGCGAAAGATGCCAGGCGCGAGTGATGTTGGCCAAGCTGGTCGTCCAATGTGAGACTCAGGATCCCGAAAATTGCCGCGAGACCATCGAATATGTGCCCCGCCGGCGGAGAGCTCACTCAAAGAAGCACAGCCAACCCGCGCCCTGCCACTACGTGGGCAACAATTGGCCCTACTTCACCTGTGGCCAAGGCCAGGGACAAGGCGAAGGTCAGGCTTTTGAACCCCCAAGAGTGAAGCGTAGCACCTGCCAGGAGTGTCTTAACATGCCCTACGGTTACATCCTGCAGGGCGGCCTGCCACCTCAGTGTGCAGGCTGCTTCCAGGGATTCGGGGCACCAATGATGCCCATGTATAGTTTACCCTACATGTACAATCCCTACATGCCAGCCTTCCCGCCCTATGGTGGCAACTTCCCGGGCAATAACAATGGCCAAAAGGATCCTAACGAAACTGGAAACCAGGTCGGAGATGGAGGTATCACGGGATCCGGAGACGATGGATTTGTGGTTTGCGACGATGATGACATAGAAAAATGTCTGAACGATAAGTATGGTTCGCTGGAAGCGAAACCCGATAAGCCTGAGGAGGACAAGGACTATAATGTTGAGGCTCAGCGCCGCAGGAGACGCCAAAGTGGCCGTCACTTTGTGCGTTCGATTTACAGCAAGCGAAACCGCAAGGATAACTGATCTGATTCCTGGTATATGTAGATAGCTATGAACTCTTAAGATTTTCTGTGAAATTAGTATTCCTGCCTGGCCCTACTTAAGATACATTTTATTAAACTAACACTGAACTCGCCATTTGTTTATAGAAGAAATAACCAATAAAGAACTAGCTTCAAACTGTTTTAAGCCGTTTGAACTCCTAAGCTCGGTACTGTTTTTATTTATTTTCGAAGGCAAAGGGGTTTTTTCCATGTTACTTATAGCCTTGTTCCACTGCTTCGTGATTTCGATAATGGACCGTCGGTTGTTCCACAGCTCCATCTACATTCTCCGGCGAAAAATATTCATAATTTTAAGAAGAATAAGTAATTAGGAATGGGAAGGAAGGTTTAGGGAAGGAACTTCAGAAATATCGCCTAATAATCATTATAATCGATATTTTGCAGTATTTTTTTTTAGTATGTATAGAAATCTTCAGGGCGAATGGTAAACGGATGGTCTGTCGATTTCGAACGGACCGATGTAAAATAATGGACCATTTTCGAGAATGGATCTGAATGTAGCAGTGGAACAAGGCTATTACACTTTAGAAATTCTTTCTGATAGAGAGTTAAAAAGTATGAACAAATAATGCCCATGCATAATATAAACCCTATATTAGACTGCCAACTATAAAGCCGCCATTATAAGAGCAGGCAGTGCTTAGCTAAAATAAAAACTTCTCTCCTTATAAACCCAATAACTTATCATTCTCATTAAATACCAGTGGAGTTTACTTTAAATAACGATTTATTTGATAGGCAGGTTGAGGTGGAGCAGGGTTACAGGGCTGGTTACAGGGGAGACCTCGTTCTCCTTATAGACTAAACAACGTTTAATAAAATCTTTTCTTTCCGCGTTAATAGTACATAATAATTTGATTTGATGTGTGTATGTGAAAACATTTGTTCTGGCATTTTGCAGTTACAGGTAGATAGTTCCGTAGGCTTCCCGATCGCCTCCCCTTGCCCCGTGGCACGCCCCCTTCCTCTCTCGATGAACAGTGGTTGGAACAAAGACTACTAGAACTTATGGTAATATTGCGCGTGTGTGTTTGTTGGTTTTAGTTGGTTTTGTTCGCTACAATTTGAAAGGCCTTCCGACGTCCTACTTGATGCCCAGTTCCTTGAGTTCGGTTTCCTCGTCGACAGAGTCCTCATCGTCGGAGCCATGCACCGATGGAGCTGGAGTGGTGTGGCCTGGCAATAAAAAATAATAGTTTATTATTGGATAATGGTTGTAAAAGTCGGGTGATCGGCAAGTAATCGCAAGGGTTTCATTATCTTTATAGTTTTATGAATTGTTTTATTATTGGATATTTGTTTAGAGCTTGCCTGGTATTTAATAATTAGGTATTAAATGTTAAACTTGTCTAAAAGTATACAACAAAGTGTTTTCCAGATGCTTCAGATGCTTATCAGTATTTGCATGCTGTATTTACACATTATTTATTACAATTAGCTTCATATGCATCTCAATATATAATAAATCATTGTTTACTTTTGGACATCAAACACCTTGCCTTTTATTTACGTAATTAAAACTATTTATAAACATTTTTATAGGGTCTTTATATTCTGTAAAAACATCTTTGGAATGTCAGGAACTGGATTTATTTCAAAACTACAATTAAATCCCTAATAAAAGATTTTAAAAATGCATCATGGGAATTATATTATTTGCTAAAATTCAAACTCTAAGAGATTCACTGAGCAATCCCCCCTATTCATCATCTTCCTTCCACTTACGCGATGAGGTGGGGCTTGGCGGTTCGCTGTGCGGTCGCGAGAACATCAAATTGTTGCGCGATCCATACAGTGACAGCTCATCCACATAGTCCGGATAGACGGCCTGCAAGGCCTTAACCCTGGCCTGTCTGTAGTACTGCAAATATCATAAAAATAAATAAATTATATTGACCAAATCAAATATCGATAAATACTAACAATGCCCAGGGTGCGCCAGTCGAGCAGATCGCTGAGTCGCTCCGTGCGATTGCGCTGGATGATGCGCTGACGGCGATTGAGGCGCGAGAACTCCATCATGAAGCTGGACAGCTGCTGGACGCTGTTCTCCAAACCAATATAGCGGCGATCCACAATGTAGATGCCATACGACTTGGGATCGCTGATGTGCTCCTGCATGAAGCAGCCAAAACCAGACAGATTGGTGGTCACACTGGGAATACCCATCACCGTGCACTCGGCGGGTGTATAACCCCAGGGCTCGTAGTACGAGGGAAAAACACCCAAGTGGCAGCCACGGACAAACTCCTCGTAGTCAATGCCAAACAGAGGGTTCGTGGAGGTGAGGAACTCCGGATGGAAGACCATTTTCACGCGATCGTGCACCGAATTAAACAGATGACAGCGTCGGATCGAGGCCAACACGGGATCATTCCAATCATCGGCCACATTATGTGTGGTAACCGGTGGCATCGAGTCCCGCTGCATGGCAAACATGCAGCGCTTGATCTTCACCAGATCATCCTTCTGCAGCAGATCGTCGGCATTGGGAATACTGCCCTTGAGGCAAGTATCGAACATCCGCTTGCCCACCGCCTGCTGGACGTTGTTGATGGTGTCGCGGAGCTGCTTGATCACCGCATGGCCACGCAACGAGTCCACATTGAAGTTGTTCGTCTTGGTGGGGAAGATCAGGAAGGCCACCACCGTGGTGTCTGGCTTTTCGTGCTTCAACATGGCATTCAAGCGAGCCAGGGACTCGATGAAGATGTCGGCGCCCTTATTGCCAAACTCGTAGCGACCGGCAATGAAGAAGTACAGGGTCTTGTCCAGGTCGAAGTCCATGTGGCTACAGGGAAAGGGAAATGCTTGAATATACATATATTCAAAGGAACTATAAATTAAACACAATATCTAATTGATAATCTTTGTTTAAACAATGGATTCCCTTTAATTCTTATAGTAGACACCTGTTTACAGATGTTTCCCTTTAATTCTGATACCACACACCTGCTCACAGGTAATAAGCTTGCGAAGAAGTCACAGAATGTAATCAATTTTGCCATCACAAGCCTGGTTGGTAACTAATAATATAAACAAGTGGTTTCCATGCTATTAAATCTCATTCTATGATTGGATTCACTTTAAATTCTAAATCATATAATCATGCCTTTAGATTACAGATTGTCATGTTTTCAATCGATCGATTAACCTTAACTCAAGGGTGAACATTCCACATGGAAGATGCGACCACATTTCCGCATAGGATTTACGTAAGCTGTCCTCTAAGTTCTCAAAATCTATGCTCACAAAAGGCAGATCTCTAACCTCTTTGATTAATAAATTACTCTAGCATTTTAAGCATACAAGTCACAGAGGTTTACTCTCCATTAACTCCTTAACTCACCCATAGAAATGCCCGCGCACAAACTCGTTGATCTTCTCCTTGGCCACTGCGTGCAAATTCTGGAACTCATGGATGGCCGAGAACTTCTTAACATTCAAACCATTGGGCGTGATAATGTCCGGTTTACGCTTGAGCAGATGCTCCGCCTCGTAGCCCGTAATCTCTGAGACGGTGGTGAAGACATGAGCCAAGTGAGTGGCCCCACGCTCCAGGCAATAGCGATGGTAGATCTGACGCTTGCCCGCCTCCTCGTCCACCGCAAACTTATCCAGATTGTTGTAGAAATCGGTGTTGCCAGCACACAGGTAACGTCCCAACAAGGTGGCATGCGTGGTGAACACCGTGGCAATCTCCACCAGGCGAGTACGCAAAACAATCAGTGCCACACCCGCTTGCCACTCGTGGAAATGGGCCACAATCCTGGGTGCATTGAGCTCATTGTTTTGGGAATAGGTCACGGCAAAGTTGCGGAACTCCTCCAGGAACTCGGCGATCATGAAGCCCAGAATAATGGCATCGTTGGTCTCGATATCCAAATGAGGTATTCCAATATGGCACTTCTCCCACATCTCCGATTTGAACTGATCCAGCTTCCAGGCGGCGGAGCCAATATCGAAGAGGATGAGCTGCGGATTGCCATCCACCAGCCAGCGACCAGTGTGGATTTTGTAGCCACGCGATCTCATGGAGTTCACAGCGTCCAAGAGGGGATTTCCCCGCGGAAACTCCATCTCCTCCATCTCAGTGCGGGCACAGGCCTCCTTGTAGGGACCCATCATGCACAGCTGCTCGCCCATCTCCTCGGTGGATACATAGGCCTTGGACCGGATCACCGTGTAAATGCCGCCCACCTTGTTGGCCACCTCCCATGCCACCTCAAAGTTCCAGCGATTCTCCCGGGAGGCGATGTCGCCCCGATCGAAGTAATCCTTCAGGTCCGCCCCGGACTCCACTCTCGAAAAGCGACGATTCATCTGTGAAAAAGAAGGGAAACAGTATAACGATTAGTAAAGTTAAGACGTTAGTTTTTTTTTAATTATAAGATCCCACTTTTAGGGCGTAGGAGGTATTTTCGTTGTCCTCAAAACGATAGGACTGCTGTCGACGCATCGGCATGATATGCTGGGGGAACTGTTACAATCTAGGCGCCGGTGATCTATAGACTGAACCTCTCCGCTGAGGCTCTCGTTGCGGACTGATAGTGTCAACTAAATTTAGCCACCGGCTTGACCCACATTACAAGCTACGAATTCTTATCAATACACGCTCGTACACAGCCCAAAAAATGCATTATTTAAAGATTAATTAAATACTTTCTTAGCTTGAATGGAAATACATTTAAAAAAAACCTTCCTAAGACTTATTTTCGCTTAAAACATGGATGGGCATTGCTTTTTACAATGGGAGCTGTGTCACCTTCGCTCAGATTCAAACTCCCTAAAACCTTAATCACCAAAACATAACAAAAGAGCTCTAAACCTTAAATACCCCCTGTTTCTCACAGTGCATCGATTGCTCTTGCTGTTGTAGTTGTTGGCCTGGTCATTGTCATCACACGCCGGTTCACTCGTTGCATCACCACGCAGCGAGGTGCGATCGATCCGCTATCAGGCGAATGCAATTGCATCGGTGCAGTTTACGGCCTGATAACGCCGCTCCGGAATCCGGAGCTATGCGACGACACCCGTCCCTGTTCCTGTCCTGTCCCTGACACTTGGTCGCCGGCACATGCATTTATGTACGTGCCGAGCGCCATTAGCCATATGCCTTATGCCATTTGCCATAGCCTATAGATGATCGGACGTTGGTCTGTCCATAAACCATTTTCAGGGTCTATTTTTGGATGTAGGAAATGGCCAACGATGAGTTTGCCAATTTCTTGGCATATGTATTGTATATGTAGGGAATTGTGCCAAAATTTGTACATTAATAACGTCACAGATTAGGTGGGAAAATTGAATGCTAAATACTAATTTTACAAAGTTTGGAAACAGATTTCGCAAATTAGAAAGGAAGAAAGAGACGTTTCCTAATATTTTCTCGTTAATTATGTTTGTTTCAGAAGATAATACTTTTATTTTAATAAGTTTTATCCAATTTTTTAAAGATAGATTTTTATTTCTCTCTGGAATACTTCCTGTTCACATTCACCAAAAAGTATGCAATGTTTTCCCAACCGAATTGATTGCTGAGACAATTCAAATATTAAAAATATTTTATGAAGTGAAACATTTTAAATTTCCGATGGTTATATACATATATATTCTATTATATTCTATATTCTATTTGGCAATAATGGCAATAAACCCATAATTTAGTATTCAAGCCAATAAACATTTATTCTATTTCTATTAATCGAAATTTTAGCACTCATGTGCTGGGCATTTAATTGGCTTTGTTCGGAACGACCTTGACGAAGAACCAATTATGGCCGAGCCTATGTAATAACTGAACACTCAAACAAACAAATAACTCTTACTAAAATCGTCGTTTAATGTATTATTTAAGCCAATAACAAGGGGCACACACCCACCAATTATCTTATCTGTGTTCATATCATAAATTTTAGTTGGCTTGTCAGTTGCAGCTATAACTAGCCCTTTCTAATTGTTCACATCAGTCAGGAATTTGGAAAAATTGTTTTTCTTATTTCTTTAATCAAAACTTGAAATTAATGCATTATTTTCCTATATAAACTTGACTTAAAATCAATGTAAAATTGTTCACTGATATTAATAAATAATATATTATATTCCCTCCTCTCTTAACACACCCACTAACTATTAAGCTAATAGTATTAGCTATCTAATCTCTGTTGGCATTAATAAATTATTTTTATTTTAACACTTTGTTCGCACTTTGATACACTTGCAGCCGCCAGAGGGCGTATGCGGCTGTTAAGAAAAAAAAAAAAGAGATCTTTTCGTCATCACTCAAGTGCACTTCTCTCTCTCACTCCCACACCTTTCACTCGGAACTTTGTTTGAAAACAATTAACGCAGCAATGCAAGAAAAAGTAAAAGTGGTATTTGGCCACTAGAGGCGAATTCTCTCACAATTGCCTCATCAATTTCTTCTTACACTTGATAATTCTTAATTGAGGAATGGGAGGTGAAAATTAAGGCTCTGTCGTCCCCTCTCGCTCGCACAAAGACACGCGCTGCTGCAACACAACTCCAACAACAAGAAGCGGCAGCTGAGAGACCTCAAGTGCGCCTGTGTTCGTGTGTGTGTGTGTGGCAGAGATATTTTTTCATTGCCAGAGCGGCGGCAGCTAAAAGTCAAATAAAGGTCAGTGGCAGTGCTGCCGCGGCGACGTCGCTGCGAGCAGAACATTAAAAATTATTCACCATTGTTGGTATAGTTTATTCTTGCTCCCCTTTTTGTTATTGTTTTTACTGTTTCAACCCGCTCAACAAGTTTTAAACTTGATAATTTTGTTGCTGCAGTTTCTGAGAGAGAGACAGGGAGGCAGAGGAGGAGAGCGCAAGGAATTGGTTTTCCTTTTGTTGTAGTTGGGGCTTTTTTTTGCAAGCGGCCGGCGCATTGATAAGGCCGCTTATCACCGCTTTTTGTTTATGTTTCACGTTATCACTTTTCCAGGCAGGTAGTGCAAAATCTATGTTTATACATGTATGTTTGTGCGTTTCCGTATGGCGTCCGTTTGGCGCCAACTGCAAATGGCAGCAAACAGCCGCTGATAACGCAATTTGTTTATATTTGGCTGTGTGTGTGGGAGTACTTTCAAGTAAATTGGCACGCGCGCACCTTTTAATTATATTCCCTAAAATTCACCTTAAAGCTACAGCAGTCGCTGTTGTTGGCAACACGAAACAAAACGAACAACTGAAAAAGAACTTGAAAACAAAAAGAAAATCCATGGGCACCCTGGGAGAGTGATGGCCGTTGTTGTTGTTGTTGCAGAGTGGGAGTTTGCGCAGAGGGAGAGGAAAGCAGAGAGCAAAGAGGAGAGCGCAAAGGTAGACGGTGTGACCGTGCATCGAGCGGCTTAAAATACTGATTGAAAATAGATAAAAAGGAACGTAAAATAAGAAAGGTGGCGGGAACTCCCGCCTTTCTTTCATTTCAAATGTTTTGAAAGTGGGTTATTTTTTAAATAAAATTAAATTTATAAAGCTGCGTATTTTTATAAATACACGCAACGGCAACCAATTCTTGACCGATATCCAATGCGCCTGGTGATCGAGAACAATTAGCTTTTTCTAAACTCAACTTATCAGAGGAGGCAAGGACCCATTCAGCCTGTAGGTATTCCTCAGGGAACTCGATATCACTATTAATGGGGATATTTAATAAGGGATATTTATTAAGAAGATAAAGATACATTGGCATTATTGTAATACGTAATTATTGAATACTCCAGTGGTTTTGAAGTTTGATACCAATATTAACGGGGCACCAGCTAGAATTCCCACGGCCATCTCCAAATACCATCTCCGATCGAAAAGGGCACATCTTCCGCCTCGATGCAGCACGCAGCCGCATGGACATCCTTGATAGCCACGCAGCAGATCCCGATGAGGAGCAAGACTAATGAGGATTCCATGATGAGATGTCGGCAGCAGAGTAATAAGTTCCCTCAGCGCTATTCGAATTTATATGCGCCAGTTGAGAATAATTTAGCTGAGATAGTACTTTCTGGGAAAGTTCTTGAGAAAAACAATAGCATTTAGTTCCAATAAATTGTAAAATTACTAAGCCGATTTTGCCTTGAAATTATGAGAGATAAGGACTGTATAATATTGAATTGTATTAAAATAATTGCTCTATATAATCTAAGAGAGAGAGAGAGAGCTGATTCTGATGAAGAACATGTTATATGAGATTCCTCTTACTGCCTATTACAAAATGAATTTTGGATCTAAGAACATAAATGCAAACAACCACATTGACTGTACAATAATGCAAATGAACTTAATGTCCATAAGGGTGTGTTAAACATTAAAGTACTTTATCTAAAAATAACGACGTATTAACCATGACTTACAGCTAACGTTAAATTAAGCATTTCGACGGAGTCGCCACAGAATTGCAGGGATCTGAACCCCAGGTGAGTTTATAAGCCCCACCCCATTCCGGGTTCCACCCTCCGGACCGGACCTCTTCGTTATTTACACGGAGTGTCAGCGCTAAGGACTTCAGCGTGGACACTTGAAGTGGCCAGCGCGCGTCCAATCACAGAGCAAAACAATAATTGTTTACAAATTGTTAACACGCTCGGCAATAGCGGTATGTGATTGTCACTTTTGACGCGCAACGCCTCTGCCGGGAACGTCTCTGGCAAACAGAAAACCACAAATCACGCTTGGGGCACAATGCACTCCTACACTTTAGAAATTTTGTATAACAAAATTATGTTAAGCTTTCAGATCTCGAGCTTCTTAAACCAAAATCATAAATAAACCAGCTTTATTTATTGGAAATCCTTCTTTACTACTGTTGCCTAAAGTCCTAGTATTTTTGGCAGAAATACTTTTTCTAAGTGTATCTGGTTTGCATATCCTTTGCGGCACAGGACATCCGGTTCGCATATAAAACCGCCAATAGTCGTAAGCGCCTGATTCAGTCGGACGCGACTCTCATTGGCGGCAACGGTGACCATGTCCAGTATTATTAGTGCCTGCTCCGTTTGCGGCGATCAGAGTTCCGGAAAGCACTACGGCGTGTCCTGCTGCGATGGGTGTTCGTGCTTTTTCAAGCGAAGCGTGAGACGGGGCAGCAGCTACTCCTGTATTGCCCTCGCCGGGAACTGTGTGGTGGACAAGGCGAGAAGGAACTGGTGCCCCTCCTGCCGCTTTCAGCGATGTCTGGCCGTTGGTATGAACGCTGCTGCCGTCCAAGAGGAGCGGGGCCCTCGTAACCAGCAGGTGACCCTCTATCGCGGCACCCGGAGGAATCCTTCACAGCCCCAGCCCACGACATCCGCGTCGCCGCACTCACAGGCGCTGCATTTTCAGATCCTTGCCCAGATTTTGGTCACTTGCCTCCGTCAGGCGAAGGCCAATGAGCAGTTCGCGCTGCTGGAGCGCTGCCAGCAGGACGCTATCCTGCAGGTGGTGTGGAGCGAGGTATTCGTCCTGCGTGCCTCCCACTGGTCGCTAGATATCAGCTCGATGGTCGAGGGATGCGGCGATGACCAGCTGAAGCGGCTAATCTTCGAGGCCCAGCAACTGAGGGCCGACGTGCTGGAACTGAACTTCCTGGAGACGCTCATCTTGTGCCGGAAGGGTAAGGTTGGCTGTAGGGTTCTGCTAAAAGTGTGGACCTTTCCATTAATATAATTTAAACCTTTCTTTGCCGGAAATTCAAGTAAAAATGAAAATGAACACGTAAAATTATTTATCCAGAAACCCTCTCTGTTTTCAAGCTTACTTTTCTTTAAAACCTAATACCTGTGTGTTTTACAGAACTGGCTCTCAGTGCGGAGTATGCCGTAATTCTGGGGAGTCACTCGAATGCTGCTCTGGTGTCCTTGGCTCGATACACACTGCAACAGTCAAACTACTTGCGCTTTGGTCAGCTTCTTCTAGGCCTGAGACAACTCTGCCTGCGACGCTTCGACTGCGCCTTGTCCTGCATGTTTCGCACCGTGGTTTTTGATTTATTAAAGACAATCTGAGCATGTTCCTAATAAATATAATAATAGAAAAATAAGGTAAAGTGAAACATATAAACTTGATCTAAAATTGATTTTTCCTTCACAGAAATATTTTTTGTGTAAGCTGTCATGAAAGTTACATGCCCAAAAGTGTTTTTTTTATAGTTTTAAAGATAATTTTTAGGCGCTCTTCATTAAATAAAAACTAAACAACATTTGCTTGAAACGCAACGTCATTGACCAGTTCAAATTAGACATTTACGCCGCCGCGCCACGCCGCCGCCGATTTTTGTCGTTTTGGAAAATTTCTGTTAGCTGGGACCCTTCCAAACAATTTTAAAATAGGGGGTGTTTCAACGTACTTTTAATGTTTGCTACGCATTTTGTATGGAAATTTGGCTAAATTTCAAAGATGGATTGCGACTAAACTGAGAGCGCCCCCAACATAATTTGTATACCCAAATGTACGTTGACACACCCCATCTGTTTTATATATTTTTTTTTTAAGTTTTTTATATAGTATCGACAGAATATTGAGGGTACTCAAAATAATAAGTTTATTTTTGCTTACGTGGTTTGATTACGTACTGGTTCGTTTTGTGTGACCAGCTGCAACTAAATGAACGGAGAACCTGGCGGGCACACTAAAAACCAGTCACGTCGTAAATTGTTACGGTTTGTTCACTTACGTGGCTTGATTACGTACTGGTTCGTTTAGTGTGACCAGCTGGCGTGGAGGCGAAAATCCGCTCCTTTTTTGACGAATAAGTGCATTAAATGGAAATCCTAGAACAGTACAATAACAAAAACAAAAATAAATTCGTCGCGAGCGGTTGTGTCGGTAAAAGGAGCGCGTCTCGGCGAATGACGCAGACCAGAAGAATCTGCACTTTCTGCACTCGGAGATTACCGTTGCTTTCGCAAACAACAATAGCAAATACGTTGAGCAGCAGTCGCAGCAACAATAGCAACCGCAGCAACAACGGGAGCCACAGCAACAACAATAGAGAGGGGAAGGCGCGTCGCATAAAGGTCGCAAATTAGACTCTGAATTCCGAATAGTTTATAATAAACGGTGAGTAAATTGAAGCATAAAGAGATATTATGCGGTCTCACAAAGGGCTCTTACTTACATACATGCATTACATACATTACATAATGCAGCAGCTGACTTTTATGTGCGAATTGTTGCTGTTTTGGTGGTGGCGGTGGTCCCCGCCTCTATTTCTATTTCCATCTCTGTCTGAGTCTCCTCTTGCTTTGTTTATAAACATTCAGGGAAAAGTGCCGCTGCAGCAGAAGCAGGAATAGCAAAACTGTTTTTATCACCACAAAAGTACAAGGTTATCACAGCAGCAACAACAGCCCCGCAGCCACCC
Organism: Drosophila tani; assembly: GCA_008042535.1. Classification (NCBI taxonomy): domain Eukaryota; kingdom Metazoa; phylum Arthropoda; class Insecta; order Diptera; family Drosophilidae; genus Drosophila; species Drosophila tani. Next base: position 516,700 of record VNJO01007634.1, read on the forward strand.
CCAGTTGCTCATTTGTTTTTGTACACACGCCATCGCCATCATTTGCCGACAAAAAAAAAAAAATAATAAAATGCCGTGCTGAAAACATCAACAAAAGTATTGATACACTTTCCCTATACCCTTCAATTTAAATGATTAATACTGATACAATTTTCAGACATGTTGGAAAAAAACATTAGAATTGAATTATTATGTTATTTTGTATGACCAGCTTATTTTAAAATTTACGATTATTAATTAATTACTAACAGTTTTTGTTTGATTCATATTTCGAAGCCTGTCTAGGTAAAAACGAAAAGGGAAAGTAACTTTAGCAGGACGAATTTTGTATACCCTTGAAGTAAAGACTGTAGTGTCCTTTAAATATTTTATGTTTCGTACAGAAAGGACAAAAAAATATGATGGATTTTATGTTGTACCAGGATTAATGGTGTTAATTGTAATAAAAAGGCTAAGTCCAAACCAAAGTACTCAAAAAGTTCATATTTCAATAGCATAAGTTGATTTGGAACTAGTGGAAAATAATTTCTAGTGATTCTATTTAAATCAGACATACCGGAGCCCCAGCATACTATTTTTAATAATAATTATAATCAATATAAAAACAATTATATCAATTAAGGCACGTTCGTGCTTAGGACAGCTAAGGGGTATACCCTATTCGGATTTGGTTTTAATTATTGCTTAGAGCTTTGGATATATTTTAATCCCAAAAAGACCCCTTTCCGTGGGAACCCTCGGATAGGATTAAATCCCCGTTTTCAATGAATCATCGTAATCGAAGGGTGAACCCCTTGCCATTTTATTAAAAGTTCTTTTTATGAAATATTGTAGTCATTAATGGAAAACATTAAAGAATATCAAATGAAATAATATTACCTGACTAAATGCAGAGCTTAAAAAAACCCTTACACGCTGGCAAACCCTAAATGTTGTTAAAATCGTCCTTGACTTGAGTAAAAATCTCCATGGAAGAGTAACCCAGTCTCGACGTGTCTGGTTGCCCTTTGACTGATTTTGAGTCCTCGAATTCATTCCGTGAACCACCCAGCCAGCAATCCTGCAGCAGCTGTTGTTGCCTCTGCTCCCATTACTCTTGCGTGGGCGCTGTATAGTTGGGGTTTTCTGCGCTGCTGTTATTGAATTTTCCTCCTTCGGTCGGCCATCAGCTGCTCTCCTCGGCTCTCCCTCGTCTGTCCGCATCCTTTGTTTGCCGGACTCCCGATTAGGGGCGGATGGGGGCGGTGGGTGCAGCCGTGACCGTGACTGACAACCCAGTTACCCCCAAAAACACCTACCACATAGTGGACGAGATGTTATTGTTATCGCATACTTTCCCAACTTTCCCAACCGCAGCACTGTGGCTTGCCATACTTGAATATGTAAGCTTTAAAATAGTTTTTAGAGCGAAATAATTAGTTGAAAAAATATGATTTGGTAAATTCGAGTATGGCTTCAAAGCTTTTTGATAAATACGATTTTGATAAATACGATTTTCATTTAACATAAAGTAAACTTTGGGCAGCTTGGATATGCCAAAAATATCTTTCTTATATTTAATATTCCGGAAAATAAAACCAAATTGTTATAGTAAAAATCACTGAAAATGTGACGATATAAGAAAATGTTTTTATTTCAAATTAAATTCCGCCCACAGTGGGGAAGCGTCCCTAACTCTGCGGTTGCTGCCTGAATTTCGAACGTGCCAAGTCCTTGGCTGAAAGATGAAGACGTATTAGAGAGGGCGATTGAGGTGGTCTTGCTGCTACTGCTGCGGTGGCTTTGTTGCTACTGCCTTGGTTATTTTATTTTATATATATATGTATTTTTTTCTTTTTAATTTTAATTGCTTTGAGGAACAGTAGAAGCCCCTGGTTGCTTCAAAATCCAATGCCGTTGCTTTCGGTTTCCCGAAAATTCCCCAAGCAGCGACCAACGAGTTGGGAAATGTAAAGCGAAAGCGAAACCGAAGGCAATAAATTCAGAAATGCAAATAAAATGCGAGAGTTGTTGTTCCTCCTGTCCTGTTCCCTGTTCCCTGTTCCCTCATGTATTTGATTCTATTTTTTACCCCGGCCAGTTGACAGGGGGCGTGTGCGTGGGCATCCCTGCTGCCACAGCTAGGCAACACAACACAATGACCTGGCTGTAAATCCCGACCTTGGCTTTGCATAGCGACCTTTGTGCGGCTCAGTCCTTTTTCCCCCAATGGACACAAATATCCCCGCCGCACCCCGTTACCCAGCGTCAGCGTCGCCTTCGTGTCTGGGGGCCAAGTCGGATTCACTCTCCAGCCAGCTGCTCGGACTTTTGCAAGGAGGCACGGTCCTGGGATAATTATGACAAATTAATACTTGTGAATAAGATGGTGAATCACTGTGCCATGGCAACGAAATGCTGGGAAATGAAAAATATATTGGCAAAAGAATCGCGGCAACTTAGAGCCAACTATCTATTTATCTGTTTACAGCAGCTGTTGGAAATGGCGAGTAAATAAGTGTGGCTGATTGTTAAGCCATTATTCCGTGCTGGCAATGAAATTATAGTAATTATTCATCTAATTGCTAAGAAAAATATAGCCATTTCTATTCACTAATTACAATAAACCTCTTCTCTGTAAAAATGTCCCAACAACTGAAAATATTTCCAAAAGAGAAATTAATTTCCGACAGAAGAATATCATAGATTATCATTGAGTTAATTTCCTTTTCGCAAAACAAGTGATAGAGCTGGAAATCAAAAAGCCAAGTTAAAAATAAACCCGATTAGCATTTAGCTGTTGAAAACACTCAATAACAAGTCATCATATCACACAGTGTGTGTGTTTTCCAACAAAACGTGATTTATTTTTGAAGCCGGCAAGATTGAAAGTAAAGAAACAGATTAAGAAATATATTTTGTTACTACTCAAAATAGTGATAAAGGTGGGATTCGAAAACAAGTTCTTTAAACTATTGCGATTAGCATACTGCTAAAATAGAAACAAAACTAAAAACACTCGAAAACAAGGCAATTTAAAAGGGCCTGCAAAAGGCGTATCAAACACTTTGCGTGTAGTCCGTTTCGCAACTCGGGCCAAGGAAAGATCACTCGTCTATGCTTTTGATTGGGACCGCCGGACAGATATGGAGAGTGCGTATATTTGCCCACAGAAAATTATGTATACGCAGCGTTTCCTCATTGAGCGGTCGGACGCTGGGCTGCTGACGCAAAATAAATGAAACGATTTTAAAATAAAAGCAACTCATCTTTTCCACCATCGTTGTCGCTTCTGCGTTGTCCATTCTATGCTATTTCTGTTTTGTTTTCTAGCTTCTTTGCTTCTTATTGTTGCCTTTTCCCCGGGCTTGCCTGCCTGCCTGCCTGCCAATTGATGAATTTAGTACAGACCGCTTTCGTCAATTGGCTTGGTTTGGCTGGAGCTCGCGCTGCACTTGCACTGACGTCACGTCGGCCAGGAGGCCCCGAGTGCCCCTAACTCACTTAACACATCGGCGCGGCCTGATTGGCATCGGCGTGGCGACGGTTCCACTATACGAGTATATCGACTAAATATATTCAATTCGGACCTGCGGAGCATGCAGGGGCTGTAAAATGTCTCAATTACCGATAATAGGCGCTGCCAAATGTTATCTTTGTGAAGGTGAGGGGGAGCAAGGGGGCCGGGATGCGACCATTTGGTGCGTCAGTGGGGAACCAAACCTCGGCGGTGATAAGGAGCGCTCAGCGGGGACTACCGTGACCATGATTTACGATAGCCAGCGAGTTCGAACCGGTTGAGCCTGCCCCTTGAGAAACTGCCATTAGCACTAGTTTACAAAGTCAAGTTTCTTACAGGGTTACCTATTCGAAAATTAAAGTACAAAGTGTAATAGGTTTAGACTATTCAGATCTGTCTATCTGTCAGTCTGTCTGTCTTTCGTTTGAGCACCTGCCTCTGGGCTTCTTGAAGAGCTAAAACTACCCACTTTAATTTCTACACATTTTCACATTTACTTTGGCCTCCAAAAATGTAAAGAAAAATATATGTTTTAGATCTTGCCTGCTAACCTGACATTGTGCAGCTAAGGAAGTTATTTAACAATTAGGAAACGTAGTTTTTGAAAGCTAGAAAATAATAGAAAATAAACAGAAACTCTGAGAGCAATATAAAGTTAATTCTGCAATGTCAACGGTATTTACAGCTAAAAGTAAATTATACAAACATTAAGCTTAAGTTGTTGTTGAGGTTGAGGTTGCACCAGTCAGCAAAATGAGTACTTCTTGCCTGGAAACTGAAATATATGCAATTTAAAAATGTAGATATCGAATTAAAACGAAGATCATTTAATTTAATTTCACTTATAAATTCTATAAAGATATTTTAACTCAGTAACAAGTATCTTTAAATCTATAAAACCTACTATTTCTTGTTTAAATGTATTATTTTGCACACTTTACCTTAACAATACTTATTTTCTTATGTTTAATAAGGAATACTTTTAAGAACATTAACTATTCAAAGTTTAAAGCTAATATGAAAGATCTTTTGGGCTGGCTGCTGTTATTTAATATAGGTTTCTATTTTTATAATTCAAAAAGATTTCATAGCAAATATTAATTATTTACAAAGACTTAAATGTTTTAATTTCACATAATTTAAGCGGAATTAAAGGAGGAAAAGTACCTTCACTCCCATAAAACCATAGAAACCAATGTAAACTAGTTTGGTCCCCCCTGTAAAGGGCAAACACTTAGTGACTTTCGGCAACATATGTCGGCGATGGGGTGCTCTTAATATAAATCGCTTTTGCATAGCCAAGTTGGCCAAAACTATTTTGGTGTCAAAGCGCTGACAAGACGGGCTCACACCGATACAGATGTACAGATGTACACAGTTGCGAGTGACAGGCGACAACAAAGGGGCTGTGTCTGAGTCTAGGGGCGAGTGAAAGGAAAAACTCCTCGGAAAATCGCCCAAGGACTTTGAGTGATAACAATCCAATTTGTGAAAGTTGCAGTGGGGCCTGCGAGGGGGTGCGATGGCTGAACTTTGACAAGTCGGGGGTTGCCTCGAAATTTTACAATTTCCAGTCGAAGGCCAGTTCGGAATGGCTGCCCCAAAAATTTGGTAGGCCAATCCGGGCGGCAAATGACAGAAATCATTTCTCATATTCACTTGCTGCTAAAATTCTGTTTAGCCAAAACCTATTTGTGGTGTGTGCCCAGCGGTGTGTGATTGATTTAATTAACAGTTCATGCCTGGAAGTGTCGGGTAATTACGAAAACCTGACATTGTCATGCAATGCCAAAGGTAAATTCAGCCAACTCAGTAAATTCCCCTGGGCTCACCGCAGAGAGAGAGTATGGGGGCAGGTGTGTGGGATGCTGGGACTGCGAGGAGAGATGCTAATACCCAACCAGAGGTCGCAATATCAACAGTATCAACTATGGCTGATATAGCCGTGCCTTGTGACTGGTTAGGAGCTGGGAGGAGGTGGTCAGTGAATAACGGGATTACGTTTAATGAGCCCACAAAACAAACCCACACACAGAGCAGTTCGTTCAGAGTTCCCTATTGAATTAGTGAGAGAGCAATCTGTACTTACAGAGGCGCCCGGAGCAAAGCGCAACAAAAAGGCAAATTAAGGTTTATTTCGAACGGAAAAAACGGGGAACTTTTAGCATAATTAATCCCTCAATTGAGTTATGTTGCGGCTTTTGGGAAGGTGGTAATCTCCAGTTTATATTTAACTTTTTGGGAATAACATTAAATATTTTGTATACTTGATACTACTAACTACTTTATTTATTTATTATGCTTTCGTGCATTAGATCGTTGTGCTTAAAGGACACACAATTTCGATAATTCATAGTCCAAGCCTAAGCCACTTTGCATTTTAAAAACCCGCAAATCAGTGTCATTTGTTTGATGTCACCCACCAATCAAGCGCTGCTCCCCCGCACCAGCCTAACTCCACCTTTGGCCTGTGACCTTTGGCAGTAATTATATCTAGCCACAGCAGCAGGCGTGCTGAAAGCGGATTCGCCTCTCCATCCGAAGCTCAATTACAGAGTAGCGTGTACTGAGCAGGTGCAGCCACAAGATAGGTTTACTTAAATTTCTGGTGTGTGTGTGCTGTGCGTCTTATATTTCCCAGAAATTACTGAGCCTGCAGTTGGAACACAATGAGAGCGATAAGCTAGATCCCAGCAAGGGAAAGTTCCAAACTAATTAGGAATCAATTTATTTCGTTCTCAAAGCTTCCTAGAACTGAGCAAAGGCTAAAGTTTTCCACACCCACACCCACACCATGACCTGGCATTCCCACACAACGTCCAATTTCAGGAAACCCGGGACCTCTTGACCTTTTGTCGCTGCCTTAAAGGGAATCCGGTTGCAGCGACGTGTGACATGTGGCTAGCGAAGAGACGCCACTTGCAGGCTTGCAGGTTTGCGCCACTCAAATAAGTATGAGGGCAGCCAGCAGCATCCACAGCAACCGCAAGGCTTTGGAATAACAAAACCTCGCGACAAGCAGGCCTCGAGCGTTTTAATTAAATTCCCAGCAGCGGCAATACATCAATCGCAAATATCCCGTGTTGAGGAAAAGTTGGGAAAATGCAGCGGAAAATCAAATTAATCTCTCCCTCCGTGCTATTTGCATATTCGCATTGCAACTGCAGCGCTGTAATGGAACCTGGATTTGCCTTTTGTCACGAAATCGAGACGATAATGTAAATAAGGCCACAAAAACTGATTAACTCGTGGCTCACATTTGCATTCACACTCACATGCGAGATCAATTTTATGTGGGGTTGTCGTATTTGAATTCAATTACATTTCAGTCGGTTGAAAGAAGGACTAAGGGGATTTTCTGGGAAGGACTGATATAGAATGAATGCTTCCATGATTTCCAGGAATATTAAGCATTAACCAGATTCCCAAAGGCCAAGGTTTATGAAAAACAACTTTTTTATTTAATTTTCTTGTTTACACTTTCCGAAACATGTCCGAATGCCTCTCATTATATTATATTATATATCATGTTGGGTAAGGCTCAGTGGTCTGAGTGGCCGTTGCAGTTTATTGGAGAACTTTTGTATTATTAAAGAATAATATTTATAACAACAAATGTATACACTTCTTATTCTCTTAAGTTAATTAATCTTATTTCTCTTTGCTTTCGTAGTGCAGAATGTTAAATTTATTAAATTGTGTTCCACTTCCAAATAGAAACTTAAAGAAGATGCCTTTGAGGTGGCACACATGCAGGCCACTTATGGCCAAGTCTGCAAAGTCTCTCAAGGCGGAATGAGGAGCAGGATGGATGGCTGAATGAATGGATAAATGGATGGCTAGATGGTGGGGTGTTTCGCTGGGATTCCCAGGGCGGGCGACGACCACTTGATATAATGATGACAGCAATTATGAATGAGTGAAGGTCGCTGGCTAACGACCGGCAGGCAATTCATCATCGTGTCGAAGCCACGGCAATGTACCACCGCCCTCAATTTTAGGGGGCGGGCCCAAGAGAGCTACTTTTGTCTAGTTTTAAAGTGCGCTCGGCCTGTTTTCTTAGGCTTTTCCCATGGTGGCATGGTTTGCGGATTGCGTGCAGGTTCAATGACGTCACATTTTGCGATTTGCATGCCAGCAGCTCGTTTATGCTGACTTGCAGTGTGGCCCGCGTCCTCGTGCTCCCCAGATAGGGATCAAGACCCTCAGCAAACAAAGTGCAAACGTCATGAACGAGTTCCCCTTCGATATTTTCCCTTCATTTTCCCACATTTCCCTCCACACAGACACCGTGCGAAGCACAAAAGTAACAATTGTGTGGGTGTGTCGCTCCTGCGAGGAAATCAATCATCCGGAAATAGATCAACTCGTCCGTCGTTGGGTTCTTTTTTGGCCTTTGTTTTTATTGTTAGCCACGCTCTTGGCTGCGTTGAGGTGAAAATCAACACAAACAATATAACAAGAACCCTGGAAATAAAATGGAAAGTGAAAGTGAAATATCCTTTGGAGGAAAGGGGGCGGCCCCCAAGTCGCGTCTGGCACGCTTTAAAACCCAGCACTTGGCCTTGTCAAACCTTTCAAGTGCTTATTCATTTTTCGGAGTACATAAGTTGTGGGTGTGTGTGTTTAAGATGGTTTATCACAAGCAAGGGCGTTGCAATTTAATTAAATTAAGAAGCAATTCACTTTGAGCGCGATTTGCGTGATTAAAGTTGATACAAATCTTAAAGAAAACTTTTCATAACTACGGGGAAGATTATAAAAAGTTATGACTACAATTAGGCTAATTGCAAACTAAGAGAGATTTCATTTCATGGAATTTTAATTATGATTAAGTATGATTTTATTTTATAAACTGTTCTCTTTCTGTGTACTATGCTCTCGATGTCTATACTCGTTGTGCTTCTTACTCGTCCTATTGGTTAATGTCTATGATAATGTAATTTGCCATATTGGCATCTTGGGGTTTTTGCCCCAAGTATCAAATAATGTAGGATTGGAATATCAGTAACCTTTGATCAGTGTGTCACTCCATATAGTACATTTGAAACCTTGGATCAGTGTGTCTCTTAATAATGGACGATCATTTGAGATACATTTGAGTTTAATAAAATACAAGTCCCTTTATTTCCATGCGTCCATTATTCGGTCCACCACCACCGGATCGTGACGGCTGGACATCCAGCGACTTGGAGGACACAGTAGTGTGTCCTTAAAGCAGTGTATAGGCCAGTAAGGCTACTAACAAGTGATAGTACAATTATATATCTTCATTTCGATCGTGGTTTTTGTAAGGTAAGTAAGATTTGATTGTTTTGGAATCGGTTCGGCATCCGCAAAGAGGTGACCATCCCTGGCATTCTAGACACCGTCCGCACAATGCATTCGTGCGGTCAAGATGCAAAGCTAGAACTAGAACTCTACGTTCTTATCATTTATCCTCAGTGGCTTGTTGCCTCTCTTGTCATTTCTTCTCGTTGTCTTAATCGTCTTATGCTCTAGACGTCTCTAGTCGTTGCTCTGCAAACTTTTTAGTGTGTAGGCCCATTCAAGAAAACAAACCCCAGTAATGTAACCCAATAACCAAATTCCCAGCTCAACAATTACATTTTTAAATGGTAACGTAAAGCCCTGTAAAATGATAAAAAAAAAATACAAATATGTAAAATTCTAGCCCAAAAGTCTAATTAAAATCCATAAAAAAACATGTTTATCCAAACTTCGGCCCTAATGTATGCACATAATTTTAATTAATGAATTCTAGGCAAACATTCTCACATCTCCATGCGCCATTTCCAAACCAAAACCCGTAAAAACTTTTGCAAATCTCTCGCCAAAAACCTAGGCCAATTTTGTCTGCCCAAAGGCGACGCAAATAACCATTTGCATTTAGCCATTAGAAAGGGGAAGGAACACTCACTTGCCTGGGGGTAAACGGCATATAATTAACTCACTGCATATTGCTGATTCATGGGCGGCAATAAACGTCTAAGAGAAATGCTATTTTTATAGCATACTAATGGGGGGCGCCCCAACCGTCGGCGCAATTATTATTAAAATAAAACCCACGGCGGCGACGCTATCCCGGGAATGGGTTGCCGTGTCGGTCACAGGTGCGAAAGTCGACACACGTCACTGTTCCTGCTCTAATGACGCCAGCAACGTGGCGCCAGTAGTGCCTCACCAATTCATTCATTCACAAAAAATTCGCCACTATTAATCAGCCGTCTGGCTCTTTCCCTCCACTACCTTGGGGGCCTAACAATAAAATCAAGAGCAGTTGTGAATCAACAGTGCGTCACCGTCGGATCGGACGCTCCCCCTTTGACACATCCCCGCTGCTCGTAGACCTATTGATTAGCTTCACGTGTCGATACTTAAGTCCCCGACTTCTGGAGACCCACTTCCCTGTCCTCTCACTCAGACACGTCTGTAGTTTTTCGGTCTCGTAGTTTTGTCGAAGGACTCTTTCTCTGTGCAAGGAGCAAGCCATTTTTATTGTCCTAGCGTGGCGCTCGAAAATTTGCTATAAACGTGTTACGTAAACAACCGACACTGTTTACCCACAACACCCTCGGCCCTTGTGTACTTGCTGGGGTTAGTCGGGGGCAAAGTGTGGAAGGGAATTAATTTGCAAGCGCTGTTTACCAATTTTCTTTATTTTTTTGAGAAATATTCGGTGCGCTGAGGGCTGGCCAACTGACAGTTCTAATTTTGGAAAATGTCACGGACTTGTTGAGTCCAATTAATGTAAAATTCAGGCTTTTCATTCTTTAATTATAGACCGTATGGTAATAATCTTTTTTTTTTTGTTACTAAAATAACCCATTTAGCAGGAGTTGAGTTGGCACAGGATTATCCGACCTTTAAAGCGTGCTAATTGTATTAATTAATCTGGATATACCCTTTTAATTAGTCGGACTTTTTAATTAAACTTGAAAGGATTAACAGGACAGTTTTTAAAGATGGTTTGTTAATCTTTTATGGGAAATTTAGACTGAATTTTGTTTAAGTTTAAAATAGAGAAGGGTTTAAGGGGAAGAAGGTATCGTTTAAGACATTTTTAAGTATGTTTATACAAATACAAAGATTGACTTAAAATGTTTCCAATAGATTTTAAATAATCAGAAGGTCAAGTTATAGTAATTACAATTAAAATTTCGATTTAAAAGCTTTATATTAAACCCAGAAAATTAAAGAAAAAAAAAATATTCCCTATTGAAACCGCTCTTAACTGCTTTCATCTTTTAATTTTTCAGCCAACCATGTCAGACACCGCCAAGTCCAACAACAATGCGTCCGCCGCTCCCCCCGATCCTGACGCTTCCCCTGCCGATGCAGGATCTGGCGAGGCCAGCGATGCCGCTTCACCAGCTACACCGCGTGGCGGCGGCAATCACAACAACAACAACAGTAACACCAACACCAAGAGCCACAAACTAAAGTCAACACAGAATAGCAGTGGCGGCGGTAGCATAGACAAACTGTCGCCGGACCAGGACATCTTCATCAATGCCGCCGACGGCCTGCCCAGCCAGCATCCGTCGCTGCCGCTGGAAACAACCGTGGACAGCGACACGGAGCCGGAGGTGGACGCCGACTCGTTCGACGACCTGCCCACCTCGATAATCGTGACCAACATCCATTCGGAGGTCTTCGCCAATCCAGAGCTTAAGCACGCAATGGAGGAGCTCTTCCGCACATTCAGCGAATCGGCCACGTTCCAGTGGCTACGGAGCTTCCGGCGGCTGCGGGTCAACTATGACAATGCGATCGCGGCGGCCAATGCGCGAATCAAGCTGCACCAGTACGAGTTCAATAAGAGGACGGTGATTACCTGCTATTTCGCCCAGCCGGTGACACCGGTGAGCAACAAGAACCTGCAGCCGCCGGCGCCGGTCAAACAGTTCCTCATCTCGCCGCCCGCCTCGCCGCCAGCCGGCTGGGAGCCGCGCGAGGAGGGTGAGCCGCTGGTCAATCACGATCTGTTGGCCGCCCTGGCCAGCCTCACGCCCGGCGAGTCGCATGAGTTGCATCCACAGAGCGAGGACCAGCCGGCGATCATTGTGCACACGGCAATGCTGCCCGAAGGAGCTGGTGGGCCGGGACTTGTTCCGGCCAAGGCACCGATTGTCCAGACCAAGTGTCCGGAGCGGGCATAATCCGTGGACGTGGAGATCTGACAAAGCAGCTTGATGGAAGCTGAATATCGAAACCTGAGTTGTACATCTAAACGAAGGGGGACATTAAGGGTTGGGACCGTTCCGTTCCTGTTCGGCGGTTTAATTGAGTATTTTTTGTAAATATTTTCCGATTCAATTGTGATTAATTTACACATACATTGATACATAAATTTAGCTACGTTCGCGAATGTTTGTATTATTAGGCACTCGAACTCCTCTTTCCCTGACCCTCCAAGTGTAGCATTTATCCCCCAAATTGGCTTCTGAGTTCATGAGTTCGTGAGTTAGTTAGTTGTTCTTGGCAACCGCATCTAGATGTGTTTTATCTCTCGATATTGAGTGTGTCTATGTGTAAAGAATATCGCCTGGGAATCTACCTGCTAACTACCGACATGCATATGCATATATCTCTATATCTCCGTGTACCTTCGATGGGAAATCGCTGCCAGAGAGAGGCGCTATCGATCCGAAATCCCTCATATAAAGCTACTCTATATCTTCTCTATGTACATGTTAATGTAATTCTAAGCCAGCGAAAGTGGTGTACGCGATATCGCATCAGATGTCGCAATGCATACAGACATACGTATTTAAATGTATAATGCCTACGTGTAGTTAAAATTTAAACTGAAAAATATATTCAAATTCGAAATGAATGTTCTCAAATGTACCAAAAACAAAAAAAAAAATATGGAAAAAAACGAAATACCAAAAAAGTGAAACAAAAACCGAAACAAACAACTCTTTCAATCTAACTTTAATTAACGAATGGAAAGTATGTAGTGGTGGTGGGTTGGTTGGATTTGGCATTGGAAATCCAGGTGATTCGATAGTGCAATTGAGTGGAAATTACTGAAAAAAAGTTTCCAAGGCCAGCGCAATTCGAAGCTGAATAAAGGAGGGGTGAGGAGCTCGACTTTAATTGAGCGAAAGTTGGCTAAAACATTGCAGGTTTCTCGTGGAGCCTTGTGCCGGAGAAAGGAGTAGCTGTTATAAGATAATTCCCATTAAACCAAATTTTTCAGGGCTTTAATCATATTGTACTTATGTTTACACAAATTGCAACACTCGATATTGGATGGATAAAAAACAATTAAAAAAGCTACAGTGGAGTGTGACCGACTGTTATATACCCGGTACCCTAAGCCCATGTACATAGCTAGTTTACTTTGTCAAAATTTTGTCAAGTTTATGGTAATGTTAAATAAAACAGGGCGGCTATCGGAATAAATCCTTGCAGTTAGTATTCTAACTATTCCAAGTAGTATATTAGTCGGAACGGGCCAGTTAAGACAACTTTTCTAAGCCAAAGTAGCGGACTTTCGAAATATTTAAGGACATCCGTTTAAAAAATATCAGATTAAACCTTTAATTTTATTAAAGAATTGCGGAAGAGTCGCCCGACAATCGCTGAAGAGTCGCCGAAGAATCTCGGAAGAGTCGCCGGAGAATCGCGGAAGAGTCGCCCGACAATCGCGTAAGAATCGCTGGGGGATCGTGGAGGATTGCGGAATGATCGCGGAAGAATCGCGGAATGATCGCGGAAGGCTCGCGGAAGGCTCGCGGAAGGCTCGCAGGAGGATAGCGGGAGGATCGCGGAATGATCGCGGAGGGTTCGCGGAGGGATCGCGGAAGAATCGCGGGAGGATCGCGGAAGGATCGCGGAATGATCGCGGGAGGATCGCGAAAGAAGAGCGGGAAGATCGCGGAAGAGTCGTCGGAGAATCGCGGAAGAGTCGCGAAAGCAAGTCAAAGCATCTCTTACGAGTACTTATGCCTAAAAGTAGGCCATGCTTTTCGGACTAGATTTTTATACCCTTGCAGAGGGTATTATAATTTTGACCAGATGTTTGCAACGCAGTGAAGGAGGCATCTCCGACCCCATAAAGTATATATATTCTTGATCAGCATCACCAGCCGAGTCGATCTAGCCATGTCCGTCTGTCTGTCCGTCTGTCCGTCTGTCCGTCTGTCCGTCTGTCGGTTTCTACGCGAACTAGTCTCTCAGTTTTTGAGCTATCGAGCTGAAATTTTCAGCATAGTCTTATTTCTTTAGCACGCAGTATATATGTCGGAACGACCGAAATCGGACTACTATATCCTATAGCTGCCATAGGAATGATGGCGAAATTAATGTAAAAAAAAATTTAACTTCTCTGTTTTTCAACGAATTTCTATAAATTTTAAGACATAGCAGTTTTTTAAGGTTCTAGAATTACGGTTTTAATTTCATTAAGATCGGTCCACTATATCATATAGCTGCCATAGAATCGATCGGTCCATTTATATGAAAATGTAAAATTCTACATGTAAAATGTAAAATTTACAAAATTCGATGTTTTTTCAACATTACTAAAATGGTTCGATTTTCAATGATCCAATTACAGACTGCAAGGGTATACCAACTTCGGTTTACCGAAGTTAGCTTTCTTTCTCGTTTATTACAAATTTAGAATTTGGTAGTTGGTAATTTGCTGATTGTGGAATTGGTGATTGGTGATTAGTGAATTGGTGATTGGTGAATTGATGACTACAAATAATTTCACAGAGACTCACAGACCGGTAGGAATACCCTACACTGCAACTTTTTATTCACAAAATAGATGGAATGGATGATAGCAAATCTTAAAGCTTATACTAACTAGGCTGAAGAGGAGAAAGAGAAGAATTCTTAACAACAAAAAACAGGGATATAACAAGGAGTTTGAACTGGATTTTTGGGAACTTAAGACAATCAATCGTCTTTGGTTTTTGGCCTCACTTCCTCTCGATATTCTTCAGCGGCACCATCTGCTCGGGATCATCGGGATAGACACTGTTCTGGCGCTGCTTGCGACCGGCGCACTGACTGAACCAAGTGTCGCCCTTGCCAAAGTTCTCACCATCCTCGATGGACTCGGGCATGGGCTGGTTCATCGTCTCCGGCAAGAACATGACCCAGAATCCTGAGATCAGAGCCACCACCCCAAAGAGCACGGCGGGAATCTTCGGGTCGAACGAGTCCAGCAGCGAGATGAGCGGCGTGAGGGCTCCGGACAGACGGGCACACATAGAGCCCAGGCCCATGGCCGAGTTCCGGACGACGGTGGGAAACAGCTCCGCCGAGTAGTTGTAGATCACGGCAAAGGAGCCGGCGATGAGGAGCTTTCCCGCCATCACCACCGCCGTCGAAGTGGTGCTCCCCTGGGCAATAAAGGCCGCCACGATGCAGCACAGCCCGCCGCCCAGCATCAGGGTGGAGGTGATCGAGCGACGACCCAGGCGATCGAGAACGAACACAATGGTTATGTAGCTGGGGAACTCCACCAGGCCCATGATGAACAGAATCAGGTAGGGATTGCCGTACAGCTTCCCGGCACTCAGCGACAGGCCGTAGTAGACGAGGGAGTTGGCGAACCAGCAGAGGCACACATTCAGGGTCTTCATCCGGAGATTAGGCGTTCGGAACAGGTCGCTTAGTCCGGCACTGCTCTTCTCCTGCGCCGCCGCCTGCTGCTTGGCCTTCTGGACGTAGTATTCCTTGTCCACCGGTATGCCCGATCCATTGATCCTCAAGCCCTTCGCCACAATGTCCACTGCCTCGGCGGCACGGCCCTGCATCCACAGCCAGCGAGGAGATTCATCGAGCCACCACCAGTGGCCGAGGAACAGGCAGCCGTGCAGGCCGTAGATCACCTGGAGCAACTGTCGGTCGTGGATAATGGCTCCCCAGCCGGCCACCAGCATGATGCCGCCAGCAAAGACAGCCTGGAAGGGATTAGGAAAGATTATTCGTAGACTAATTGCCGTTGAAGATATCTCTCCCCCTCTCACCTGGAAGGTAATGCCGCAAACCGTCCGCTTACTGGGTCCCACCAGCTCCATGGTCAGCACGAATCCACAGATGTAGGCACCCGCCGATCCCACAATGCCCAGCAGGTAGCGTGCCACCATGAATGAGAAGTACTCCGGAATGAAGGCCACTCCCACGCCGATGATCAGTTGGAAGAGAGCCGACCAGCAGAACACGGTCTTGCGACCCACTTTATCGGCCAGTCCGCCGAGGGTGACGGCGCCCGTGAACACGCCCAGCATGAACACGGTCTGGACAATGGCCCCCATCCACCGCCGGTCGCACACAAAGTTCCAGTCGATGGTGCGTGAGGTTTTGTAGTACGTCGTGTCGTATACGTAACTTGTGCAGGCCACGGTGACATTAGAGCCCGGTGAGCTCGGATCGTACATGTGACAGGAGTCCAGCTCACCGTTGGGCTTCAGCGGAATGGCAGCCAGTATGGCACTGGAGTTCCAAGGCGCCATGGACAAGCTGCTGTTGTCCACGTTCTCGATGAAACAGCGATGCTCCGGAACGGCAGCCACGGTGACCAGCGACAGCATGTGCATGCCAGCGGTCAGGCCGGAGAGTACCTGCAGGAAGAACTGCAGGAATTGGTACTTGCCAAATTCCCCTGAAAAAGGAAAGGAAATAATTATCAATCTAGTTTTAGTTACTAAATTAGATTTAGCTTTAAAACGTAGAATTAGGAGCTTATGGAATTATTTATAAAGACTTTGTGGAAGCTAGATTAATTGAATTTCCAACGAATTGCATTATTTATAACTATAAAAGGAGAGAGAGCAAAATAGAGAAGAGAGAGAGTCCTAACTTAACCCATTAATTAATGCTTCGAGTACTTAGGAAAGTTCATACAAGAGTAAAAAAGCTTCGGCCTGTCTTTTCCTTCTTGGTTTTTAAACTTCTCGCGAAGAAGAACTATCTGGTATCAATTATCCCCACTATCTTAGCTTATAAATTATAATATTCTTATAAAATTAGCTCTTCTTATTTTATAAAATATAATATAATCATTTTAATGCTCGAAGAGTAAGCAATTATAAAAGCTCCTATGTTCGATCAATACCCCAGAAAGCACCCGACTTCTATGTACATAGATGGCACATTTTATGGGGTGTCTTTCTGGCATTGTCGTCACTCGAAAGGCTATGCAATTAAATCAAGCGGAATTTATTCGATTCGATTTCAATTGAAAGGCACACAACTGCCCCTCAAATATTTGCCAACACTTTAACTTTGGTTTAGTTTCAGAGACTTGGATGTCTTGGCGGAGAATGAGAATGCATTGAATCGATTATGACTTTGCCTGTGGACAGCCCACACGATCGCGTTGATAGAGGGCACCGGAGCACCGAAGGGGCTGTGTAAATTTCTAGCGGCTTGGTCGGTCAGTGTGTAGCCTAGATACGCGGTTTTGACACATGAACAGCAGCGGTCCAATGTTCAATCAGCCATTTCAATTGATTTGTGGGTTACGTTTATTGATCGTTTAGACGATGGGATGCTTTCGCCTTCAAACAGAAAGTTACGTTCACCCGAGAGTTACGTTACGTGGTGAGGAAATAGTCTGAGAATTTTTAAGTTTTCATAATTGAAATAATTGCCCAGAGAGTGTAAAATTATGTCATCGAAAGTGTAAAGCAGAGGAGGCATGTCTTAATTAATCTCAATTCCTCAAAGTTTGCCACAATCTTTAATTAAATTCAATTACACCCCCAATGGGCATAATCAGCGCGTAATTGCCGAGCACAAGTTTTGCAATCGATAGGGAGAAATCATGTTGATAACACCACAAAACCCGGAATAGTAAGTGCTCATATCAACAAATCATAACGGATTATCAGCGGCCACTAAAGGCTATAATATATCAGCACTATTGTTTTGGGGTCGAATTTATGGCATCTAGGCTTATTATGGTTGCCAAGTGCCTCTTGAATGTGACATTTGTTTTGTCGGTTCATTCATTGTTTGCTTAGGTATAATGATGATATTATAAGCACAGCTTTAATATACCTACTAAAATAATAATAGTTATATAGGAAAGGTTCTGGGCGTAGTATAGGTGATAAGTGATTCTGATAAGGCGATACCTTGTTGCAAATGCCGCCAATAATCATAAAAAAAAAGGTTCTTGATAAGATTTTATTTAATTAAATAATAAACAGTTTAAAGAAACCTTCAAGATAAACCAGATTTTAATATCCCTCGATAAAATCCATAAATTCTTCTATAAATGATATTTTATTTTGTATTTCAAATCACTTTATTTAAGTTATATCAGCAAAAGCATTTGCTATTTGTGTAGAAAAATCCAATGTAGTTTTTGTTGAGGTAGATCGGGGTTTTAGTAGCTGCTAGCTGGTTTAGTGGGTCTTCCTCAAACGTTAACTATGTACAACCAACATTTTCACTTCCATCATATACAGAAATATATACATATATTGAAGGCCGGTTCAGTTTTGTTCTGAGCACACATGTGGAAGTACTTTGAAAGTCATTGCAAGTTGCTGCTTATAAATACATACATATATATCTGGTAACCTTCTTTCGGCCAGAAAGTCACGAATTCAGCACTATAACACGCCTCCAAATTCGAAGTAATTAGAGCTACTTGCCCGCCAAAGAGGCCTTCAACAAAAGTAAATACACCTGAGAGAGCGACATGTGAACTTTGAGGGACTGACTGCGGCTGGAGGGGGCTTTTCGAGTGCAGCTGAGCAACAAACCAGTTTGAGGTTTTTGCATTTCACAGACACAGATATGTGTTTGCAAATGAATGTATAAATAAATAATACGATTAATATGATTTTAAAAAAAGGCGCCTAATGCGTTTTTTACTCCCTCTCTTTCACTTTCCAGCCAGCACTCTTTACGTTTTGTAGGCTGCTAAATAAAAAACCAGTTTTAGATCGTTTCCCGTGAAAAGTGTTTGCAAAAATTGTTGTTCTACAACTCGGGTGAAAGAAGATGTAGGAGATGCTCGACGACAGGTTAGATGAAGAGTTTTTAATTATGGAATTTTTTGTCAGTCTAATCTCTGGCAGCTAAACGTTAAACAGTAGCCCAGAGATAATAGCTTAATGATAAATGTAAACATTAAGAAAGATTTTATAAGAATGGCTATAAATATTAGGTTTATATATGAGGGTTTGTGCTAACACAAGGCTTAATCCAAATAAATCCAGACTCACTATAGCACTCACAGATCACTGATCGGTCAATATATTAGCGTGTCACAGAATTCGTACTTGGGAATTTCAAGTGCACTCTTTGCCACATTATTACGCCTAATGTTAAAGTCCCAGAGGGAGAATTGTTTCAACTCTCTTATGTGTGATTTTCTTGACATTTTCTCTGGTCGACTCTCGATTTATGTGCATTTAAAAAATATAGGTCGCAAAAAAATAGTTGCGGCGAGTGAAACTGTCCGCCCACTTGGCTTTCACTGCATTCCCACAATTGTTATTAACTGTTTTACATAAAGTTATAAACACGACTTATTCTATGCCGTCTCCCACAAGCTAACAGCTAACAGCAGTGCATTATAAACCGCAGAGCTCTACTGCACCGTAAATTACGTGAAAATGTCCCCAGGGATCCCAAGATCTTTATGAGTCTTGTGACAAAAGCAATCTGCAATCCCAGGTCCCTCCCCTATTTCATCCATGTTTGCTCGCTTGTTAGCCACGCTCGTTTTAGCGTCACTGTGCTAAAGTCGGCCAAGAAGGTTCAACAAGTGTCAGACAGCCGCCAGCTCAAAAAATAAAATAAAACTAAGCTGTATCCCCACGCGAACACAGTGCAGCTCAGGGGAATAGGTTTGGGATGTAAAACAAAGATAAGACTGAAAATACAAAGTTAAAATCTACCTTTTTAAATTATCAAGTGATTATAGAAGTGTCTTAAACACACATATTTTCTGCTTTAAGATAATGGGTTTAAGAGGCAAGTCTACCAAAGAAAAGTTAACTCTCCACTACAAATTAAAAATGTACAACATAAATTATTCTTAATATATAAATCGAATTTTCCTTGTCATCCTTGTATATATTTTGATGATCGAAAATAAAAATGTAACTCAGTTTTAAACAGTAATTTATTTTACTATCATAAAAGAGTATAAACTATAAGTGTTAGCCACCTAATAACCTACTTAGCCATATGTCTTTAAAAACCGACTTTAAGCCGAACCGATTCTAAATAGATTCAATATTTATGAGTCGTACACTCTATCAAGCTGTCATAGATGTCTATCACTTGGCGCGGCCTTGGGGAATTATTAAATCGAAAAAAAACGTGCAATAACAAAAAGTAAAAATAGTTGTAATTAAAACTGTATTAGAGGCGGTGGCGGCTTCCTTTGAGTGCGTGACAGACAGGCGGAGATTAAGAAAAAATTTAATTAGGAAATTTGAATGCAGAACAGAACGGACGTTCGTCCGTCCGACCGTCACACCCGCGGGCGGCTAAATCAAATATTCAAGCGAATTATCCATTATCCGCCCCACGGCAGCTGCGCGGGCCTGGGACAAGTTTGTGCCGCTGATAAGACCTCTCAAAATGATAAGCGGAGCCCGGGCGCCTTATCAGCGCGGGATGGAGACGCCTGGCAACGTAACGTAACAGCTGACCTCCCGAAAGTCTCAGGTTCACCGAGCCACTCACCCAGTTTGCCCATCAGGTCCTCCAGCACATAATCCACAGCCATGGTTTATTTGTTTTTATTCTTGACCGATATTCGAGGATGATAAATGGTAGAAGTTCTTGCAGCGAAGCTTGTGTGCCTTCAACAAATTCTCATCTTCCGCAGAAGTGGAGTAAACACGGACAGAGCACTGATATAGTTGCGAATCGCGAAGAGGTCGAGACGGAGACGGAGACGGATCCGGGACAGACAACGTGCTCGAAAGGAAAAACCGCGGACGCAGCGCTCGATCAGCTCTCAACTCTTCCCGCCGCCGGCAGCATTTGAACTGGCAAAAAGCTAACTGCGAACTGTGCCGCTCGTCGCTTGGTGAGAAATCGAATCGAATGGTGGTTCCATGGAGCTCTGGAACTCACACACACTCGCGTCCAAATGGCGATAAGGTCGCCGCTCCAAGCGCACATGCGGAGAGAGCTTCTCTGAGGCTTGTGGATCGCGGGTTTGAGTGGGTCGGGCCACCTATGTTGATGGATAAAGAGTCAACTGTCTGTTGAGTACTTCACATTGGCTCCAGCTTAAGCCTAACATTAACAGTGAGATTTCTAACCAATATTGTTAGTAAGAGTTCTTAGATCTTAGCAATATTAATAAATATTCTTTAACATTTTCTTCGCAAGTCTAATGAATAAAAAGGGTAAGTTTTTCTATTGAAAATAATAACAAAATACGTCTATAAATTTGTATATCTTATTATTAATATTAACCACAAATCATGTACCAATAAATGTTATATGGGACTTATTAATTTTAGTGATCCTTTGTACTAAATAAAAGAAATTATTCACAGAGAAAATATATTCCCAGCTTTATATTAATTCTATTTAGTTAAAAGCTATTGAATAATAATAAAAACTGTATAGTTAGTTAGCTAGATGTCATGTAAAGGTTTTTAGGGCATTTTAAAACGAACTTTATTCCAAATACCAAGTAAGCTTCGAGCTTTCCCACACTTAACATAAGCAAAATTAAAATAAATTAGTAAAATATTCTAAAACCAATACCCAAGTGAATTTTTAAAATATTAACACAAGCAAAATTTAAATAAATTAGTAATATATTCTAAAACCAATACCCAAGTGAATTGCTAAATTATGTGTGAACCAAACACTTCACCCGATCCAATGTCCTTCCTGCACCTAGACATGCTGGCGGACCTTTTAATGCGAGATTTGCAGGAATTGGAGTCGGACTTTAACAACAAGGTTCAGTTTTGCAAAGAACAGGAGAAGACGATCTTGGAGAATGAGAAGAATGTTAGTTTCGATCTAGTATAATGTAACTTTAATGCTAATATCCCTTTCAATCAGCTCCATACAGTGGACCAGGTCGTGGGCTCCCTAAAGTGCTGCATGCTCGGGCTAGAAATGGAGCTGAATCAGAACGAGACCAACCTGATAGAGGCTGAGAAGGCTGTCTCCCGTCTAGAGCGGAATTGTCAAAGATCCGAACATGGTCCAACGTCTCGAATTTATCCTCTGGCTCGGGCCACCTACGAGGACCTTCTCGAACAGCTCTTGGCCACCGAAAAGACGGCTGTTCAGTGCAACAACGTAAGGGCCGAAATCGAGGCGTTCCACCAGGAGGCTGTAGAGAAACTAACACCCAGGAATGTGGTATGAAATAAAAAACCATATCGTAAGCAACACTTAAACTAAAGCCATCACAGATTACCAAGATCATCAACTATCACTCAGGCACCCTGACATCGATGGAGAAACAGATTAATCTGCTGGAGTCGCAAGTAAAACAAGTTCAGAGTGAGTATGAAAAGCTGAAGGAGAATAATCAAGCCCAGAAATCCGCCGCCAAGTTCAGCTGCAAACTCCCCGCGGGTGTTGAACCAATGGACATCGACATCTTTGAGATATAACTTTTGGCATGTAATCTCTGACAACTGGTAACACAATATCCAAATATTCTAAATGCATACAATGCTGCAAGTTCAACTTTGTGCTTAAGATTAAGTTTGGTCTTCTGACAGAATTCTATCCTAGTTGTTGGCATCGCGGAAGAAGAGCACATCGTCGGCAATGATGCTTGTGCTGGTCTTCTGATTGCCCTGCTGGTCGGTGATCTCTCCGTAGGTGATCTTTCCCTGCACCATGGTGCGCTGTCCCTTCTTCAGGTATTCCAGGACGGTGTCGCGCAGGTTGGGCTTGAACACCACCACGCGATGCCAGTCCGTCCGCTGAGCCCAGTCGCCATTCTCGTATCTGAAAGGGATACAAAGTAAGTTAGGGAGTTAGCTTATCTTGGATAATTAAGTTATAAATTTAATAATGACCACGACTGTGTTGCACTTTAATTTTAACCGCGACTGTGCTGGTTTTAACACTTTATGTTGACCGTGATTGTGTCTCCTTCGAGAGTTTGTTATAAGCTCTATTACTAATCCCTTGACCGCGACTGTGTTGCCTTCGAAACCTTGATCTTGGCTTAGCGTGGCTATAGCTTTGACCGCGACTGTGTTGCTGCGTAGGCTTTGTTCCGAATTCAATGACTATATTTTTGACCACGACTGTGTGGCCTCCTTGGAGATTTCGTTTCAAGTTCAACTGCGAAAACACATGCTGCGACGCACACACGCATACTCACTTGTAATTGGTGTGTGTGGCGACGGAGAACGTGACCACCGGATGCTCCTGGGAGCCGCGCAGCTGCGGATCGGCCCCAACGCGCCCCAATATGGTAACCGTGTTGACCGCTGCGTGGAATAAGGCAAATAAATAATAGTTAGGGCAAAGTTTACAACAACGCACACCGATCTACGCACTTTTTTCAATTTTGGCGGGCGCCGCCGCCGTCGTGGTGGTTGCACTGCGTGCCGGCAAGTTTCGTAGGCCGCTCAACAGGGGTAGCAGCTGAATTTCACAAAGATGTATTAATACGGCTTCTTAAACAGATTAAAATACGATTATTTACCATTCGCTTGGAGTGTTGCATCATTATTTTAAAAACTGTTTTTCCGGCAGCAACAAATTCTTGATCAAACTTTCGAACAGCTGATTAGAGTGACCAGAATTGCTAAAATGCGGTTTTTCCCTCCTTCGCAACTGGTCACACCATATGAACAAGACGTAGTCAAACTCCGTAAGGGAACAAAAACGTAACGGCTTACGACGTAAGTGATTTAGCTATTTTCTAGCCAGATCTGGCTAGCTGGCCGTGGCCTGGAGATCAAAAATAGCGCCCCCTAGCGTGTAAAATTAAAAAGGTGTGTATTTTACACACACATTTTGTATACATACCCGGTACAACAAGCACAATGGTGTTGTTACAAAAAGCAACCAGTAGGTGGAGTGAGCAAAGTTTAGTATTTCAAACACGGTTTATTGAGATGGCGCCATTGAACATTATTTAAATTTTTTTTAATTTGTATAGTTTAATTTGAGTTTTTTTTATTACTAATATTTATTAATTTCCTAAGTTCAGCGTATTTATTTTTCTCGGGAGGATTAGTTAGGGTAAGATATACTCAAGCTTTGAAAATAATAACTAGATAAAGATGATGAAATTGCTCTTTATTTTATTTAAAATAAATGAACCTCCCTACCCAATCTTAAATAATTATTATTACTCCGATTAATAAACCATTTGACATACTTAATAAACTATTAAATTGATAGTAATACCAATGTAACAAACAATACCTATAAGCAAAGAGATTGGTTGTTTTCAAAGGGGAAACGAAAGGAAAACGGGCAGCACAGAGTCGCAGCCGGCTAATGCATTGCACAGAGATTACAATTTTACAACCTCAAACAGGATGTGAGCCCGACGACTGGCACTGGCTTCGTAGTAAGCCGAAGTTGCCGGCCACGAGTACTCATCATCTCAGCTTTTTTTCAAAAATTAGTTACTGGCAGGCGGCATTGTTTTTAAGTTTGAACGGCCAAGTGTCCGTTAGACGGGGGCTAATAAAAAGCTGGACCCCCGAAGAGGCGTACCCGAAACGGAGCGGAAGAACAGAATCACCCATTTTTATTATTCATTCATTGCTCTGAAGCCGATGCTGCAATAGCAACGCAACTGAAACTGCAGCAATAGCAACAGCAGCAGCAGAAGCAACAAGAGCATCCCCGCAACTCTCGACTTTGCTTTGAAATTCAGTTCGGGCGATGACGACAGTCGTCCGCAGAGTCTGAGTCTCGGAACTGAATTGTACGTCATCTGCATCGAGCGATTCTGGGTAGTCGATATGGCAGCCAGCTCAGCCAGTTCCGATTTATTACGCCTTATCGAGGTATTGCCAGCGAAATTTGTACTATTTTGAAGTATAATAATTATAATATAATAATTAGCTGACCAATTAAATATATTTGAGCACCTACCCCCTTTATGCTATTTTAAATAAGAATCTATGTGTTATTTGTATCACTGTAAGGTCGCTTTTCTCGATGTCCGTTTAAGATAAACCTTAACTATGAAGTTTTTCTAGTATCTCTTTAAATGTATTTATAAATTGTTTTGTTGATAATTTAATCTGTTCATATCTTCATTTAACTTTTAGTACTAATTTATTTTTGATAGATAATATTAATCCCAAAGTATCTGTATCGTTAAAACTCTTGAAATATAAACCTCTCAAACTCATTCAAAAGTCATTGCTTTAAGAAATAATTACAGAATATATTTAATTCTCTCATTTCTAAAGTTTGAGCTTTTATTGATACCTCATATATATATTTATTTATGAATATTAGCTCGGAGATCCTTCTTTAACCTTCATTAAAACTCACTCCTCTTACAAGATAACTTCGCCTTTCATCACCTAATATTTTAATTTCAATGCTTCCTGAAAGCCCAGTCTGCCTTCTTCAAAAAAACACCCCCAAAAACTTTCGGCCTTCCCCAAAAGATCTTCTTGCCAGGCAGCCAACCCATTCGTCCGTCCGTCCATCCATCCATCCGTATCTATATCTGCAGCCGTAGCCGTAGTGGAGCATTGTGATTTCGTCGATGAATCCAGTGCGCGTGTTGCTGCGACTCTATATAAATATACAAGTCGTATGTATATGTACGGGCACACTCGTATATGTTGCTGGCCTGGCACAGTATCTGAAACCGAGTGTGTGTGTGCCCCTCGTATCTGTATCTGTATCTGTATCTGCTGTATGGGGCTCCGCTGCGATACTAACAAACGAACCCAGCGAACGAACGTCCCAAATGTCGACGTTGCTGCTGCTGCTGCTGGTGCTGGTGCTGCTTTTTCTATATTTTCAGATTGTATGGCGAACGAATGGCGCGACGCTAGCGAGGCGGAGGAACTGAAGTGGTTGCTGTTGCTGCTGATGATGTTGCCTGTTGTTGGCCTGGCCCGGCCTGGCCTGGCTGACTGGGCTTGTCGAGGACGTTCGCTAGCTGGCTGGGTTCGATGGGATGGCTGTTGGCTGATGGCTGCTTGGTGCTTGGTGCTTGGTGCTCGGTGCTGTGTGCGATTGCGTGCCAAAAAGCGAGCGATGGAAAGAAATATTCATATGTGCGCCACGCCGCCTTATAGTGAAACTATAAACGGCAGCGGCAGTCCTACAACTTGCAATGTGGCGAGACTGCGCAAAAGGAGACCAGCTCGGTCTTGGCAAAGGACTCAAAGATATCCTCAAAAGGGTTCCTTATTAAAAGAAAGGTTACCTTATTAGCATAATTATAATATATGGCTTGGAACTTAAGCGTAGGTATCTTCTTACGTTCATTCATTAAAACTAAATTTGTTATTATTTGCTTACATAAAAATCCTTAAAATATAACCATTAAATATAGGAAAAGTTTTATTCTTAAAGAAATACTGAGCATAATCGTTAGTCCTAACGAAAGGATAGTGAGAAAACTGTCCTAAGGAGTGAAGGATAACTTTTACTTTAACAACTTTTAGTAACCTTTACATAAAGAAAATCAAAAAATCCATATTAAACTAAAGTTAAAGTCCTCTTAGCTTTCTCAATGTTACCGTTAATGTTTCTCAAAAAAGTTAACTGGCAGTTAACAGAAATTCTTAATTAAGAAGTTTAATCTTTCCTATAAAACAACATTAAACTAAGGTTTAATTAAACTGGGGTAGTTGTTAATGTTGCAGATAATATTTATCAAAATTGTCGTTAATGTTGCAGTTAAAATTTCTCAAAAAAGTTAACTGGCAGTTTAAAAAAATACTGGAAACCTTTTGTTATCGGATATTTAAATAACCGATATGTAATTACCACTTGACTTAACGTTGACTGACAGTTAAAACCCTAAAACCTTAACTAGACCCTGTGAGGCAAGTCTTTTGCCAAAATTAAAGCCATTTTTTGATTAAGTATAGAAATCCAAGTTAAGTAATAACTCTCTAAATAGATGTAACTCTCCAAGTAGCTCTCCAATTCACCTACTCCTTGGGTAACCTACCATTCTTTAACCCCCTCGAGCCAGGATCCATCGAGCCCCCACCAAGTGGGCCCAATTTTAAACTGGCAACCCCTGGAGCAACCCCAAAGCGCGTCACCGCCTCGAACTGCATCGCGAGCTGACTGCGCACAAAATTTAACCAGAAAATTTAACAGAGCAGCAGAAACTGAGACCCCAAAACCGAACGAATGGCTCGCATTAAAGTTTATTTCGAAACCGAGTCGCAGGCAGCGCAGAAAGCAGCGCACAGAAAGGAAAACACACACCGACACACACACACACACATTCGCCCGGCAAAAAGAAAAAGAAAATGAACAAAAAAAGAAGAAAAAAAATCCAAGTAAAATTACGACAAGGCAAAGAGCCAAGAGATGGGAATGGGGAATGAGTCGGGGCCATGGGGATGGCTGGTGGACGGATGGTGGCTGTTGGAAGGGGGAAACGCTGAAAGAAAACAAGAAACTCCAGCAAGCAGCAGCAGCAGCAGAGAGTGTGGAGAGGAGGGGGAACCACACCAACTGGCGGTGTGTGCGTGTGTATCTGTGAGTGTGCGGCGGGGCGAAGGTGAAGCATGCGATGGCGTTGGTTGGCCTGGCTCGACTCGACTCGGCTTGGCTTGGCTTGGATTGCTTCCATAGCTTGGCTGACTTGGCTGGCTTGGCTCCGCACCACAGGCAAGACGGCGACGCCGATGGAAAATAAGAAGAAAAACAAGAAATAATAAGGTAGGGGAAGGTGGCGACCAGCAGATACCTTGTAATCCATGAGATACTGAAGGAAAGAATACTTAGCAGACCTTGGAACCTTAATTAAAGGGTTAAATATTTATTAATGGTGAGCTAGTTTTCAAGCATTTCTTATAAGATAAGTTGGTTTTAAATTAATTTAAATACTGTAAAATATTTTAATATAATTTGAGTACTGCCATTTATTTATGTTCAATTTTTCTTACTTACAAGGCATTTTCTTGAATTGCTTAAAAAATAATTAAGCTTTTTAACTCTCTTCAAGAAAATTTCTCCTATTGCAACTATATAAAATCTACATAGATTTAGCTTTTACAGTTCCCAAGATCCTCATTTTTTATAGGGTCTCTAAGTTTGAATGCATGAATGCCATATACCCTGTTATTCCTCGAATGACGGGTATAAAAATATATATAACCAGCAAATGAACGAACCAACGAACCAGCGGCAGTCCCAACAAAAATACTGCATAAAAGCACCAAGCACCAACACCGGCAGCGGCAACAACAACGAGGACGACGCTGGCAATGGCGATGGCGATGGCGACTCTTGCAACTGCAACCAGGCGGCGGGCAACATCAGCAGCCACCAGGCACTCTAGGCACTGGGGGCACCAGGCACCAGACCTGGCCAAGAACGAGAATTTTCGGATCCACCTTAAGACACACCGATGGGAGAATGCACTTGTTAAAAGATCGTTAAGAGGATCGTGTAGAGGGGATTATTTTAAGGAAATAATGTAATATTTTATTTAAAAGAAAATATATATCAAGATTTATGATACATTTACCCTAAATGAAATAATATCTAAATTTATAATTTACTTAGTTATAAAGATATACCTATAGAACATTCTTTGTAAAGTCAAAATTAATATAAAACTGCTTTTCGAAAATAAGTTTCAGGATAAATTTGGTGTGAGGGAAACAAGAGTTTATTTTTAAGAATTGTTCTATAAAATAGGCAGAAATATGATATATTTATTACATAAAATTTAAAATAATATTTTGAAAACCCTCTTCACCTCTAGAGTATTCCAAGCTGAACAGAACACCCAGAGTCATCGGCAGGCTTCGCTTTCGGTCCCTGCTCAGTGCTCGAGTCAGAGACACCGTCATCATCGTCGCCGCACCGACTGCTCCTAAAGTCTCAGCTCGCACGGAGACCGGACCCAGAACGAGAACGAGACCCGAGACCGGGACTGAGAACAGAACCCAGAGTCACCAGCAAAGCCGAACAGCGAGCAACGAACGACGACCAAGCCAACCGACCCGACCCAACATTAAAGTTAAAGTAAAGTTGGAATTTGTGTGCCTCAACCGGCGCTCTGCCCCCGCCCCCCACATTTCCACCCGGGCACCCCCAAGCCCTAGTTCTCCCTACCTTCCATCCCATCCTTCCTTTCCCCCCGACGCCGCCTTTTGTAATCAGAATAAACGAAAATTCGCTTAAGCCTTGGCACAGTGGTAATAAAGAGGGAACTAAGGGGGAAAAATATAAAAAATTATCAGACTTAAGATAAATATTATACAAATATTTATATATATATCTGGAAAACATTTGTAATATTCTAAAGACTAAGATTATACGTTATTTTTTTAAATAAAAACATATTTGATTTGAAACTCAATGAATTATATTTATTTTTCAATTTTAAATAAAAGAGAATTTAAATGAATAATCTTTTTATTTAAATTTAAAATAAAAGGGAATTTAAATAAATAATATTTTTATTTATTAAATGTTAAAAAAATGGTTATTTAAACCATACAATTTATCATTTTCATCAGCATCAGTAGACAATTCGATATAGTTCCTTCTTCCTGTTCCTCTTTTCGTATTTCTGTCTCTGTTTTGGCACAAAGAGCTCCTGGAGCTCATAGACCCACTAAGTGCCCATCTGTGACTTGGTGATTTAATTACCAAAATAACGTACTAAATTTATATTTTAAGCTTGGTTTAATTTACTTAAGAATTCTAAGAACAACCTTTGCTAACCGTAAAAAAAAGTTAAAAAGAAAATTCAAAGCTGAGCTTAGATGACCGCATCTTAGCCCCAATTGGCCGGCATTCGTTATCCGTAAACCGCATCGTCCCACTGTCCCCTCTTTTTTTGGGAGGACAATTTGGGGGTAGGGGGCGGGATGGTGTGGTGTGGTGTTGTTGGTGGTGCTGAGGGCAGAGGCAAAACGCAAATGTCAAGACAAGCGAACGAATGAGCGAAAGAGCGAACGAAACGAAACGAAACGAAACGTTAAGGAGTGGGCGGTGGGTGAAGCAAAGTGCTGAGAGCCTCAGCCGTTGAGAGTGCGAGTGGAGACCTAAAATATTCCCACCGCACCTGCTCCCTCCCCTCCCTCCGGGTTGCCACCATTCATTCTCGGGGCGATAAAGGAAATACCACACCACTGTGACAACGCATTTCCCGCTGCATTGCCACCCAACACCCCACTACCCGCTGAATCCTCTTAAGCCCCTGTTCCAAGATCGAAGTCGGTGTCTCCACTTCCACTACTGAGTCAGCAGAGCCTGCAAGTGCAAAACAATAATAATAACAACAATTAAAATGGTTAGAGATGCGGAGATCGAAGACTTGGATACCCTTGAAGATCGTAAGGAAATATATTATATCCTATACAATATTTAGAAATATTTATGATAATATTACCTATATCTGGGTTTGAGAAAGCCCACATTTTCTACACATTTACATTTTCTTCTTCTAAATTATAAGCTTTATTTTTGTAGCGTTAGGAAGAACTTTAAATAAAATAAAAATACCATAAGTTCTATTAAAAGATCCCTGATGATTAAAGTTAAATCGGAAATCAACTTCTTAAACAGTACCTTAAATCCCGAGTCAAAAGTATGGCTGAGTTGGTCACATTGTTCAGTAAAAAACACTGTTAAGCACAAAGATCAAGTCTCTTTTGATAAGCTACATATGTACTCAGACACGCGAAAAGTGTTCCTAAGCAGTGCAATAACATGCTGGGATTTTTTACTAGAATTAGAATTCAATTTAAAACGAAATGTGTCTATGTTAAGAAGTGTTTTTAAATCATAAAATTCTATTTTGATTCAGCTGTTTAAGAAAGGCATGCTCGTTATATTCTTTAGAGAAAATACTTTAAAAAATATAATTTAAATATTGCCATTTACCACAAAATATAAGTCAAAGAAGTATTATTTTTCATAAGATTTTCGGCCAGCGTTAATAATAAATAAAACTGATTTCATTCAAGATCATGATTACTAAAACATATTTATTTGTGTGAAGAGTTGCCTGGTTCCCATTCAGAGTACCGGCAGTCTTCGGCTGCTGTTCCGTACTCAAACCCAGCTTCAGATTCAAACTTCAAACCCAGCTTCAGATTCAAACTTCAGACTCTGACGCTGGCTGCGCCTGACTTCGGTTCTGGTTCTCAGGCCAGCAGAAATGGCTACGCCGATGACGATGACGACCACTTGCCATTTGCGCAACGCAACCGAAATAACAAAACCAGCAGCGGCAATAGCAACAACACAACACAACACACTCCCCACACACAGGCACACACATCGATCCGCCAGAAATAGTAGCGGACTCAGCCGCAGCGGATAAGCGAGTGGGTGGTGGGCATGGAGAGACCAGAGACCCGAGTGAGGGAGGCCAGTCCGGAGGAGAGTGCTCTCCTCTATCGATTGCTCTCAATTCAAGATGGGTTAATTAAAATTGAAGGGGTTAAGCAGGATCAGGAATAGCACAGAAATAACTTTTGGTGGAATATGGTTTGATATGTGATTGTAGGAGAAATCAATAGGGATAAAAGGTTCGATCGAGGGATAGGTAATTATAAATAGGTTAAGGTTGTATTAAAAATGTTGCTTATGAGGCTATGCGAATAATAAAAATCTAGTATTTAATACAATTTAATGTGTGGAGATAATAATAATATTAGTTATCAGTTAATCTCAAAAATATATAATTTCTCAAAATGATATGATAATGGTTTTATTGAACTATGAATTTGATCTTTTATATTAAGCTCAAACTAATCTTGTCTAAAAACAAGTTATTTCTTTTAAATAGAAAATAGATATTATAAAAATTTGAGACAATCGAAAGAATCGATAAAAAGTTAAATAGAAAGTACACAATATATTATCGATTGTGTGTCAGGGCAAACATTCAAATACAAAGCAACCAAAATCAAAACGAAAATGAATTCTTTATTTAAAATCAAATTTATTATTTTATATATAAAATTTTGGTTTTTTTTAAGATCAAAATCATAAAATAAAAATTTATATGTGTACCTAAAAGGGTTCGATAATATCGGTACTTAAAAACCACACAATATGTTATCGACATATTTATAATTATTTATCAAAAAACTATGCAACAATAATATGAAAATATGTAATACATTCCCTTGTCGACAAACATAAAGATGACATATTTATCGTGTTCTAATATTACCCAACTTTATTTTACTCGAAACCCATTAGATAATAAATATAAGAAATACCCCTCGCTCTCGCTTCGCCCTCGATCATTATTTGAGAGATGACAAAGCGATACTTGGCGATCCCTAACAAGCCAATAAATCATCGACTAAAATCGATTACTTGCGATTGTTTGATTTTATTTGATTGCAACTTTGCACTCCAATCGATTACAAAATCGATAAATCATCGGAGTACTACCATGAATTACAGTTAAGGCAACAACCAACTATACATGTGAGTGTGAGCTTGCGGCTGTGTGTGTGTTGTATGTGCCCCACTTAGGTCCGCTTCAATGGGGCCTAGCCCCTTCGCTTGTTGTTGTTGCTGGAGCTATTGTTGTTGGTGTTGAACCAATGCCAAGTCAACTGCGTGTAGTACTGCCATGAGATATTTTTTTGGGACGTTCCCAGAGTTCAGGCTCGGTTCGGTTCGGTATGGTTTGGTTCGTCACTCGGCAAGCAAACAACGCAGCGCGAAAAAATGTTCAGCTTTTTTCAGCTTTTTCATCGTTTCAACGTTTTTATATATTTATTTTTTTTGCGCTTTTTTGAGAAAGAGAAACACAACCGATAAAAAACCTGAAAGTGTTGCCGATGCGTCATGCGATGCGATGCGATGCCCTCTTCCCAGCGGCGAACTTGAGCCGATGGCTCAATCAAGGCTGCGCAGTATGCGATCCTTGGGGACCGTTTTTGCGCCGCCGTCACTGCTGTTCCTGCTACGTTAGCCCGTCGAAATCCTTCAGCAGGGACCAAAGACCCAACCTCTAGCTGGATTTCAAGCCGTTGGCGCACACAGATATCGCCCCGAACCACTTTCGACCCACTGCCCATCAGATCCACGGCCCTACCTCCGCCCCTCCATCTCCCCGAAAAACTCGCCTCATTCATTTAGTTTTCGTACAGCCAAAGCAACAATAGTTCCTCCGGATGGGAGGGTATTCGGGGGAGCAGCAGTCCTTGCTGTTAGGTAGATTGCGCCCTGTTTCCCTTACCGCCCTTGCTCAGTTCTCCTTCCCGCTCGGGCGAATGCATAAAAAGCCAGGGGAGATTATAAAGGGTGATCCTTGGGCCAAAGAAGTGGCTTAAAGTGGACAGTTTTTTGAGTTATTTTTATGAATCTGAGAGCTTGTTCCAGGCTCGAGATTTACTTTAATAAAATATATCAGAATACACTAAAAAAAGCTTACGAAGGGTTTCTGCAGCGTACTTGCGTGGCACTAGAATTCCCAACCACTCGGTTGGCGACCAACTGGAGATATTTATGCTGAATATTGAAGCTTCTACGCTTTGGTTACTGATGAAAAAGTGGTGACACCCTTATGAAACAAGCTCTCTATCGAAGTCTGTATACTAGAAGACATTTTTCTCTTTTTACTAATATCAATAAAAAAGTGTTTAATAATTTTAATATTTTATTAATAGACATTTATGACTTAGCAAGAGGCCTTTAATAAATTGTAAAGCCTACTTAAAATATTTGGGAAATGATTTAACTTAAAAAAAATAGCTAAGTATTTATAGATTTGTGATATTTATATTTATTTATATATTTATTTTTCATTTATATGTTTATTTAATAGTGTATATATTTATTATAAAGACAACCTCAAATTTTTTATTTTTTAAATTAAAAAACTCTCATTTCAAGTTAGAAATATCCTGAAGAAAAACACCCTGTTTAGCGGCACACATTTCAGGCCCGGTTCGCCTGTCAGTCGGTCGCTCACTTTGCTATTCAACAGCCCAGGGCAGGGCAGGGCAGGCGATGTGCCGGGGTAGCCGAAGGGGAAGGCGCACGGTTGAGGGTGAATGCCAGTCGCTTGTCCTCCCCCAGCGCTGCCAGCACAGCCAGCAGAGCTCAGAGCCAGCCTCCCTGGCCGCCGCCCCCCGCCCGTCGTTTGTTTGTCACAATAGGGCAAAAGTTTCACTGTAACCGTTATGCGACCCACAGACACCACCGTACTCCCCTCCACCGCCTCCTCCCCGCCGTCGTTGGAGGGCGACAGCCCAAATGTCTGACAGGCAAGAGCAGCAACGCATCGCCCGCCACCCGGCACCCACCACCACCCACTGCCAGGCCATGCCAGGCCATGCCGTACCATCATAGCCATCACCACGGCCACCCAATCAAGCCGGCAACCCAACCACCCAACAATCCACCTAGCCAAGCAGCCGCACCACCCAACCACCCAGCCACCCACCCACCACACGGGCTACGTTGTCGGCATAACGAACTCCAGCACACAGGATGGGAGGTGGAAACCGGGCATAGCCGAAAAGAATTGTGCCCTAGGAGTTAAAAAGGATATTAGAAATATGTGTTCTGCCTTACTTTTACTTACTTACTTATTTTTAAACTTACTTATTTTTAAAGTAAGTAATACATGATATAACGGAGGAACTATATTATATTAAATAAATTATTATCAATATCTATTCTACCTTAGTTCTAAAAGCTTTTTTAAGTAAACAAGTTTATAAGGTTTATTAAGATTAGTTTTAATTTCGTATAGTATATTTTCATTATTTTTAAGGCACTTTATAATAATTCAATAAATGTTCAAATGGAGCAGCTTTATTATGTTAATTAAAAACTCAGGAAATCTAAGGTCTTGTCAGAAATCTCTAAGAGCGTAAGTAGGCTTTAATAATGCCTGGAGTCTTTTTAAATCAAGATCTCTTCTGTAAGAAATGCAAAATCTAGCTCTTCCAGTCTCCTCGTTTGGTTTTTTAATTTAAATTTCGCTCTCGCAAATTTGTCTCTAGCTGAAAAATGACTTGCATATTGCAATACATATGTATGACAGTTCGTTAGTAACTCTTAGCAGCTTCGGCCAGCATCGTGCGAAGAGCCGAAGGGCCCAGAGCCTCCAAGTGCACTGCGTGAGCAGCTCTGATCTTCCAAAAATGATTTAGCCTATAGGGTTTTTAATTAATTTTTAAAAAGTCCGTACTCAAAATGAGAATAGTACGAATTTGAGTACATAATTCTTTCTGTGTAGCTAAGACCGATCTTCTGACTATCTGATTAAACCAAATTCGATTCCAAATCGGCTATAGCCTCCCTGGCGATTTCATGGTTATAGAGTAAATGAAACTTGCTCTGAAATACGATGGGCTAAACATATACACACACTCCTGCACGCATACATACACACGGGCAGCAGCATACAGCGACAAAGCATTAAGCTTTCATGTGAGTGTGTTTGTGTCTGTGGGATGCATGGGTGTGTGTGTGTGTGTACGAAACTTTTATTGTCAGCACAAACAGACACAAACATACAAACACAGAAGCACACACACACAGGGACCGAGAGCCATGCTTGAGCGAAGGATAAAATGCTGCAAATTCACGGCAACAACAAGGAAAGCGGCAGCAGCAGCAGCAGCAGTCTGAACGTGGCCCACGGTACGTATACGTATCCATCAGATAGAAAAGGCATCGAGCAGCCGCATGCTGAAATAATGAAGCAGCAAGGACTCGACTCGACTCGACTCAGCAAGGCAAGGCAAGGCAAGGCAAGGATGGAACGGCGAACGACGAACGGCAAACGGCAAGGATACGAGGATACAAGGATAGCCAGGCAGAGGAAGACTTGGCCAGAATGAAAACGAAAATGGAAAATGTGTACGGTCCTGTGTGTCGGCGTCTGTCTCGCTGGCTGCCTGGCCTGTCTCTGTGTGTGTGTGTGTGCTCCTCTGAAAGGACGACAAGGATATTGCGCACGAGGACAGGATGGCTGCCTGACTGCCTTGCCTTGCCTTGCCTTGCCTTGCCGTGCCGTCCTGTGCTGTGCCGGGCCTTGCCTTGCCTTGCCTTGGTGTTGATGATGATTACAGAGATGCGCAGAGATAGAAGCGAGCTGAACTGAAGCTGATTCTGAAGCTGAAGCGCTGAGGCTCTGAGGTCGAGAACACACGGCGAAAAAAATGGAGTTAGCAGGGAAAATATCCATTTTTAACAATAAGTAAATTAACATCATGCTCTTGACTATATTAAGCAGTTTTTTTAGCGGCTAACGGGCAATAAACTTTACTTATAATTCAAAAAAGATCTTATTAAATAATAATAAATTTTTGATGTTTTCTTACATTTTTTCATACGATTTTTTCGGGGATACTTTAGATTTGCCTGGAGTTTTTAAATCCCTTTAAAAGGTGTATAAAACTGTAATAAAAAAGAAGTTGCACTGAACTTGTTACCTAACACATTTTATTGCATACTTTTAGACACCTATTGAAGCGATTTCAAACCCCTAGTGATTTCTTTAAATTCTGGAACTCTCCAATATCTTTTGTATTTATATTCTAAAATAACTATCAACGACTTGTAACTTTTTTTATTTACTCATAGAATGAACATTTTAAATAATGTTTGCAAACTTATCAGATTCAGTATTTTCTTGTTGTTTAATTAAAAATAAAAATTTAAAAAAAAAAACATTAGATATATTAATAATATTAATAATAAATATATTCCCTTTTATTGAGTTTTTTTAAGGATAATGATGACGCCACTGGCCATGTCAGAAATAGCTCTTTATCAATCCTGTTTTTGACATGAGCTTTGTGTGCTTTTGAAACGAAGTTCTCATTTACATTTCCCTTAAAAAAATTTAATTAACGTCAGAATCAGTTGCAGGAAAACCTCTAATATTCTTTTAAAAATCTAATTCCACTCTATAATTTTCTCAGTGCAAACCAAAAACCAGCAGGAGCAGAGCTTCGTCCTTTGCTCCGTTCGTTTCATTTCGAAGCGAATTGCTTGTTGTTGCTGTTGGGGAAAAGTCTAACACGCCAAGAATTCGCATTGTTCTTGTTGTTGTTGCCGTGGCTGGTTGGTGTTGTCGTAATGCTGCTCTAGCCCCACTCCGGTGCTGTCCTGGCCTCCTTGTTTTTATACAAACAGCAGGGGCAGAAGCAGGAGCAGGAGCAGGAGCCAGAGAAGGAGTAGGAGCAGGAGCCGGAGCAGCAGCAGAAGAAGTGGAAGCAGGAGCAAGCAGCAGTAGAAGGAATTGATGTTAGGTTGGTTCCTGGGTTGGGGGGAAAATGGAATGGCAAGGCAAGGAAAGCAAGGACCTGAGCTGAGCTGGATTGGAGGACGAGGACTCTTGCTGGTAGCAGGCAACAACAGCAACACAGAGCAGCGCACACAGAGCCCGAAAATATATTCCTCGAGAATTGTTTATTAAATTTCTGGCATTTAAGCTGCGAGCTGTCGTTGGAATTGGTAAAACCAAAGCTTCGGACAGAGGAAAACACAGAAGAAGGAACGAAATCAAATTGCAATCTAGCAGAAAGAAAGAGTCCAACATTTTTAATGAGGTGGGGGGAGGGGCTTAGCGATCTTGAGAAACGGTTTCAGCTCCGGCATATTGTGGCAAATAATAATTATAATGTGCCTATTCTTTATCTTTAATGTTTGCTAGGAAAATAGGAATACCTGTTTTTTAAAAGGTTTTATCTTTGGTTTTATTCTAAATAATTTAAACTGATTCGTTTTGAATAATTTAAAGCAGATATTTATATTTATTTCTATATATTTATCAGAATTAAAGTCTTTATTCTTTATGTATTTTTTATGTTATTTATACATTTATATGTTCGTTCTTTTTTTTTATATTTTCTTTCTTATTATTCCTTTTATTATCTTTCTATATTTATTTCATGTAGTCTTTGATCTATTATTTTCCCCTTTTTTTTTGTTCTTTTCCTAATGGAAAATTTCATTTTGTAATGTCAACAGCTGTGCCACAGATCGGGATATACGGAGATAACTATCACATCTGTTCCTTAGCCTTCAATGATGACTGTTTGGTGACATTGCAAAAATAAAGAAACCCTATTATAGGAATAGTTTGAAATTTGTATCGATGTGTTTAACAGTGTTTATTGTTGTTTATTGTAATGATTAAGGAATCTTTAAGATATCTAAGTTATTATAATAATTATTACGTATTGTTTTATGTAATGTTAAGGGAGATATTAAAATGTTATGAAGATTATAATACTTATTAGCTATTATATTATGTAATGATTAAGGCTTATTTTATATTAAGTAGTGATTAAGGCATCTTAACCTTAGTAATTTTATTTATTTAATTTGTATAGCCTTTGAAACCATTCCTTTGTATTTAAACCATAATATATCCTTGGATCTACTTCCACAACTGATTATATTTTAGTTTCTTGAGTTTTTTCTTCTTAATATTGATAATTTGGTTCTATTTATCTGTCAATTAACTCAAAAAGATACAGATACAGAAAGAACTAATACCTGTATTTTAAATGTGTGCGTTTCCGGCTAGCCCCCTGCCCTCCCGCATATCAATATTTATAGTCGGATTGCAGCGTTGAGCATTCGGCAACATGACCCACTAATTGGTTTGTGCAGAAAGCGACGAACTGGCGACTTGACCTGGTAAAAGTTTTCGGCAGCGGCAGCACCTGCAGGTGGGCGATGAGCAGGTGAGCAGGTGAGATGTGATGTGATGACACCTCGGAAGGCTGTGTGATGGTTTCCTCCTCCCTGCCAGCTGACAACGCCCGCTGTGCGAAAGGTCAGCCAAGGCAACCGCAGGCTGCGGTGCAATTTGGCCGA
Source organism: Drosophila tani (assembly GCA_008042535.1). Lineage (NCBI taxonomy): Eukaryota > Metazoa > Arthropoda > Insecta > Diptera > Drosophilidae > Drosophila > Drosophila tani. Next base: position 555,146 of record VNJO01007634.1, read on the forward strand.
GAACCAGCCTGCTGTCCTGCTGCTCCTGTCGCCCACCTCCTTGTTTGGCGGCGGCTGTCTGTGGCCCCCGTGCGCGCGTATCCATGTGACCCAAATACATACAAACAAACAGGACGCCGCACACAGCACAGGCCCACAGGACGAGGCACAAGCCCCGGCACCACCAACGCACAATGACTGTGTTCATTCATATGAGCCAAACACTTGGCCTGCCACATGTCAAAGTGCGTCGAGGAGTTATGCAAATGCATGAAGTGTAGGCGCCGCCATCCGCCATCCACTCCACGCAGTTCGTGTCGGCTGCTCCTGGACTCCTTTGGCTCCCCCCCCCGTCGGTGCAGCATCACTTTCACGCCCGGATATCTCCCACCCGGCCTGCACCACCTCATCCTCGTGAGTCTGGCTAACCGCAGCAGCAGAGGCCCAAGCCGAGAACAACAACAACAATGGGCAACGAGACTGCAGACGGTGACGACTCCTTGCGGCGCTTAATCAGCGGGGTGGCAATGGGGGGCAGGGCATTCTCGCCATTCTCCCCAGGAGCAGGAGGTCCAATCCTGCACATCTTCAAGCTTATAGACTGCGCAAAAAAGTTGTTCCAATATAAAGAATTTATGGCTTGTCACTGAGGTCTCTGGAGATTTGCATATCCAGAAAGCGTTTAAATGAGATGTTACATTATTCTGGCCCTTTTAAAGGTGATATTTTCATAGTTTTAGAGTGGGTTTAGTTGTTTTAAAGAAAATTAAACTGTTTTTTAGAGGTTTTGGTTCGGTTTTAGTGGTTCTGGAAAGTGTTCAATATAATATTAATATTTTATATAAAAGGCTTCCTAATACTTTCGTAGTTTATACAGAAATAGGTTTGAATATATGTACATATGTCTAAAATATATTCCTCAATTAGCTCTTAAATGGAGTTACATAAATTTCTATAAACTAAACCTATCTAAATGGTGTTAGATACATTTCTATAAACTAAACCGATCTGAATAATTAATTGTTTAAAGTCCCCTGGTTTTAGTGATACATTTTTCCCATATTAATGGTTGTTTAAATGCAAAAAACGATTTTAAATCGATAGTTATCGTTCTGTTTTGGCAGCTCCAATAGGAACATATATGTACATCATATATAGACGACATAAAATGTTTGAATATTTTATAGGAATTCAGATCCTAGAATTCTTAAGTTAATGTTATAATTCTATATGCAATTAAAATTGAATTCGAATTCAAGACTAAACTTATTTTTAAGTAAAACATCTATTTTTATGAACTAGAGTCAGAAAATAATTATTATAATCAAAGATTTCAATGTTCTTATATATGTACATAAATGGATTTTCAATGAATAGTTTTCTTGCTTTGTTCATATCTCACAGGAACATATACTTCCGCTTTATCGTAATGACTTTATACCTTATTTTATGTAAAATTTAGATAAGAGGATTGTTTTATATATACCAAATGAGATTTTTATTTGAGGAAAGATTAACTTTCAAAAAGAAAACTCCCTCGGATTGTGAATGTTAGCCTAATATACCTTAAACTTGACATATCATTAAGATTAAACTATGTTTAGAATCTTCTGTTCTTTCCTTGATGTATTTTTAATACCAACCAATTCTCCTTTGTTATAAATAATATGCTTGACATGTGTTAAACTCCTTTTTCCTTGGTGTAATATCCCGTCGCTGCCCCCTTTTTAAGCGAAAGTTTCTTCTGCCGCCGCTTCTTTCTTGGCAGGCAGCAATTTCGGTTTTTATTATTTTTTATTTGTTTCCTTTTTTTTTTTTGTTTTTTTTCTTTGCGCCGCCGTGAAAAGTGAAAAACTTTAGCCAACCCCTTTAAGCGCTTGCGGCGCAGCCAGCGTTGGCAGCGGCAGCGCTGCAACATCGCTGCTGACGTTGACGCCGGCATCGAAGGCAGAGCGTATTTTCAATTTATGGTTTTGTATGCAGACTCAGACTCAGACTCCGGGAAAAGCCGCACTCTCGTGTGTGGAAAATGCAGCCCGTCGGCAGAGGGGGTGGCTTATATTTTGTGAGGGGGTTGAGGGGGTGGTTGCTCGTGCGTTTGCCTTTAAATACATTTTTCCAGCTGTTTGGCGCTGCTAAACTAAAGCTTCTATGTCTGCGGGGGGGTAGTAGGAGGTTTGGGGGCTCGCCGGCACACTCGCATGTGAATTATGACAGACTTTTGTTGTCGCTCTGCCAAAGCCAGCGTCAGCGTCAGCCGAGACAGCGCTGCCTCGGTCGACGTAGACGTTTGTTTTGCATTTTTCATGCTCGAAAGCAGCAGACAAGCGGCGACCTTGAACAATTTACTGCCTCCCCCCGCAAAACTCCCGCGGCCGCCGCCGCCGCCGTTGCCGCCTTTGTGCTTGCTGCTCCTTTGGCTGCTTTTTTATTTATTTATTTATTTATGGGTGTTACTGCTTCGTAATGTATGCAGGCGGCAAGTGGGGAATGGGCAAGGTGACGCGGAACAACGAACGGCGAACGGGCGAACCTGTCACTCAAAACCATCCACATCAAGCCACCGAAAAGCATCCAACAACACAGCCATCCATCCAGCCATCCATCCAGCCATCCATCCAGCCATCCATCCAGCCATTCAGCCTTTCATCCATCTATCATTAGTCAATGTTGCTGCTGCTGCTGCTGCTACGTCATCAGCGAAAGTGTTACGTTCAATGCTCTTTCGGCCACTTTGACTTTGGCGCTTTCCCAAAACGATAAGAGCGAGCGCGGAAAAAAAAAACAGAAACAGAAATGAGAGCCCAAAAGTAACAAGTGGTTCCGTACCTTTTTTTTAAGGGGGTTGGGGGCCAAAACGGAAATCAGGTTTGTCTTAGCCAACAGCAACAGCAATTCGCTTTAAGCGGAATTATTCTGGCCAGTAATTAGGCGTGGAAATTCCTCAATGAATTTGGAATGAAGGGTTCTTGTTGGTGTTTCAGGGGAAGTCCCTATAAATCTGTCAAAATGTAAAGGAATAAAAGAAAATATGACTTAAGTCTAAGAAGTTATAACAATTGATGTGGAAAGCCTTGGAAAACAACTTATTTTAATAATAATAAATCTTTAAGTGAGCACAAACAAAGATAGTCATAGATATAAACTTTAAATTGTAGAAATAAGCCATTATTATAGAAATCTCTTCGATTTTAATCACTGTCTTATAGAAGGTCTTATAAAAGTCACCTCTCATATTTTAAAAATTTTAAGATTAAGGAAAAACAAAAGTTTTAAGCTTAAAAATGATTCTTTTAAGAAAATCTAAAATAAAAAATAATTTATTATAAATGAACAGGATTTATACATTATACTTTGTTATATATTTAATCATAAACTGTCTTATTCAAGCTCTAATAAAAGTCACTTCTCATGTTTTTTTAAAAATGAAAGAGTAAGGAAAAAAAGAGTTCTAAACTTAAGATGTTCTCCTTTTAGAAAATCTATATTATAAATAAATTATTATAAAAAGATACAAGATTTATACCTTATACTTTGTTATGTTTTAAATCATAAACTGTATTATCTAAGCTCTAATAAAAGTCACCTTTAGATCAAGCCTTTACATATTTCAATATTTAAGGATTAAGAAAAGTTATAAGTTCTAAGCTTAAAAGTCCTTTCCTATAGCAAATCCCGAAAAGAAAAGAGTATATATATTTTTCCCTACAAATCTTATTCACCTTAAATTTCATTTTAAGCCTAAAACAAGAAATACCACATGACACAGCCTGATATTACAGCTCCCTAATAAGTTCTCCTAATTTCCATCAAGACACTTTCATTATTTCCAATTTGTAACATAGAATGTCAAAATATTAATTTAGATTAATACATCAAAATATTTCAATATATATATATATATTTCCCCAATCCAACCGAAACAAACAAGGCAATTTTAAGCTGCGACAAAGCTGCTAGATTCAAGCTTGAACTCTTTGCGAGCATTCTTCGGCCCCTATTGTTCCAAGAAACACCGAAAATGCATAAGCAGAGCGTTGCCATGGCAAGGACTCCTCCAATCGGGTTTGATCCAGGTCCAGGCTCTCAGGTCTCGAAAAAAGAGACGAAGGCCGGAGAGCATGCCGCCCGCAAAACTTAATGTCCGAGTTCCCTTATGCAGCGGTCAGTATTTCATATGCACGTGGCCATGTCCATGTTTATGAGTATCCGATTCCTCTGCCTGTATCTGTGTCTGTGCATCTGTGTATTTGCATTTGAGTCTGCACACACACACACACTCGCTGGAGTCTACAGTACGTATACGTAATATGCAACTGTTCCATCTCGAGGCCCTTTAGGGCAAGCCAAGCCGAAATGTTGTTCATCCTCTCATGGTACTCATCGTCCTTTTAGTCGAGAAAGTCCTGGGCCCGACCACTGGTGACCATTGGCCAAATGCAGCAGCAGGAGCAGGAGCAGGAGCACATCCCCACATGGCATTCTATTTAGTTTCGGGGCCCCGATGAGTTCAGTTCGCTCAACCCATTTCCAACTCAGCGCTCGCTCAGCTGCCCCAGCAATCAGTGAACTGCTGCCCAAAGCTCTTACTGCAACGACTATGGCGCTGGCGACGGCGACGACTCCTACTCCTCTGCCCTCCAGTTCCGATTCCACACCGAGTGGAGTGCACCGCCCGTTCTCGTTTCCGACCGCCGCCTCTACGGCAAAGTTATCCTCTAACCAGAGGGCTGGCTTTGTTGCATTGTTGCTTCATTGTTGTCGCCATGGCAATAGATGAATAAACACTGAGCGAAAGGAGCTTAAATTGGACACTGACTTTCAGTGTATATACTTAAAATACATTTATTATTTAAAATAATAATGGAAAGGAAATTATTAAATAGAATGTTCCTTTAAATAAATCATACTAAGGCAATAGACATTGAATTAACAGACTTTTTCATTTCAAAAACCGAATAAATAAGGACAGTTTATTTTAAAAAAGTTATTATTAAAGGTATGCATATGAGAACGGTTTCTTTCTATATATGTATATAACTTGTTGACTTTTTGAAGCTCTATATATTTTTAAATTGATTACAAATGATTACAAATTCACTATATAAGATCATTGCATTTTAATTGTTATTTATTATAGTCTCTATGGCTCTTTATAAGATATTTTGCTATAACGGCATCTTCAATTACGGCACTATTTTGAATTACGGCCTATAGGCCGTTTTTATAAAAACGTTCTATATACTTTCTATATAGATATCTTCAGAATAATTAAATCAGTATACGACTTTTCGCTTTGCGGCCAAGTTTGGTGGAACCTATCTAGGCCGTAAAGCGAGGTATGGGCCTGCAAAACAAGAATTTCTTTGGTTTATTTATGTTTCTGTGATAAATATTATTACTATTGCTCCTATTATAATTATTTGTTAACATACTTAACAGCAAACTATTATGGGATGTCGAAAATCCTCTTATATTTCATTTGCGTTAATGATGAACATGACAACCCTGGTCAGAAGAATCAGCTTCAAGACCTTGTTATGTCCCATCTAGCTTAATGAGAGGGTTCACCCTCACCTCATAAGAACACTTTCAGCATTCCTAATAAATTCAGCTCTGCAAAGAGTGGCAACTCTGGCTAAGCTTTGAAACTAACCAAGAAGAAGATTAAGAAGAACTTTAGATTGCACCATCAGACATTATGAAAGACTGGCTCAAGAGGCTCTCTTTCCTCTTCCCTGATAGCTAAGCACCCACTTGCAGCATCCCTAATGAACTCAGTGCTGCGAAGAGTGGCAACTCTGGCCTAAGCTCTCTACAGATAGAAGTTCGCGAACTGGAGAGGCGACTGCAGTTTCATCATGAATTTATTCGCTTTCCGGCTGGGCTGGGGAGGGAAATCCTTTTGTGCTTTTCCAACACTATGCACTATGAGTTACACTCTGTTTTTAGGACCGCCCCCCCTTCGCACTACACCCCCCTTTATCATTTTCCAGCCGCCCCCCGAACTCGGCTTACTGACAGTTCAATTGTGGCGCCGTCGTAGTTGTCGGCATACACAATGCCACACAGAGGCAACTAGACGAACGAAATTTATGCGGCTCCAGCTCAGCCCCAAAAAGCAGCACAGTCCAATCCAATCCAAGCCGGAGAACCAGCCAGAACCGGAGTCAGAAACCCAGAGACAGAGCCAGAGACCGAGCTAGGGACCGAGCCAGAGCCAGAGCCAGAGACCAGAGACCAGCGCCCAGTGCTGTTAGCTATAGTCAAACCGAAGCGAAACGAACCATTCCCAGTCTCAGCTCCGTCCCATTTCGATTCCCAACTCCCAACTGGTGCCCTAGCATCGTGTCATTGCTCATGGAGAAGCAGCAGAGGCAGCAGAGGCGGCGGCAACCACCCAACAACAGCAGCAGCAGCAGCAGCAGCAAAAACAGCACCCATTCCCAGACCCATTCCCATTTTCATTCGTAGTCCCTGGCCCATCGTACACCCCATTGCCATTTCGTTATTTGTACGGATCGTCGGCGTTGTCGAACCGACGACCGACGAACCCACCAACTGACGCTCTCGCCCGGCAACCCACCCACCCACTCACTCGCTCGCCCACTGACTCGACTCACTCGCTAAGCCGACGGACGACTCTCTCCACGTACTTTTTGGGTGGGTTTTCTGTTTCTGTTTCCCTCTGCACAGTGTACGTTGTACGTTGTACGGTGTTCGGTGCTCGGGTGTGTGTGTGAGTGTGTATTTGGCTGATGTCGTAGTCAGATAGATTAAATCGATGGAAATGTAGGACTGTATACACGCACACACGAGCACACACCACTCGCACACACACACACAGCACACGTACAAGTGGAGATACAGAAACACACACACACACACAGAGCAAGTCATCTAACGAACGAAACGAATGCTCGTTGTTGTTGCTGTTGTTGCTGCGGCAAAATACAGGCAAAGCCAACAGCAACAACAAGGACAGGCAACGCATCACAGCAGCAACAGCAACACCAGAGGCGTCCTCTTCAAAAAAGGAGGGTTTTCTTAATAGGCTATAATAGTCAGGGGTGTACAGGCGTAGCACCCAGGCACCAACCGAAGACAGCCAGAAGATAAGACATGTAGAGAGAGAGAAAACGAATAGGGAATTATGGAATCCCCTTTTTTTTTTTTAAATAAATGATAAGATAGAACTGTTCTTAAGAGAGGGTGATCACTTTTATAAAAACAAAGGGGCATAGCAGATCTATAGATCCTGAAGATGATTCTTACTGCCAGGGTTACCATGTTCATCATCAACGCAAATTAAATAAGAAAGGTTTTTCAGGATTATATAAAACACTCATTGCTTTTTAAAATTATTCTTAAATACATTTAAGCTAATGATTATTGTTAATAAGTATTTAGTACATGGAAAATGTTAAATTAGCAAATAAGCCGAATCAATATGTCTTCCAGAGCTTATATAAAAAAATATCCCGATACTTCTGGGGTTACTTTAAGTATAACATATAATTCATAACCAGATATATATACATTTTACCCAAAAATGTCATCAGAGCCCAAGTGCTTTCCAATTCGCTCTAAAGTATGCAACGATTTTAGGTCAGACCCCTCTATAGTCGGGACACTTAATTATTCCTTGTTCTTTTGTTTTTTATTAATTATTAAAAGCTGTTTGGAAAGTGAAAAGTGCATCTCCTGCTGTTAATCCTTGACTTATGTTCTTCTAAATATTGCTGACTGATTAAAAGCCATTACAATAAATACATAAATTATTAGGTCTTCATTTAATTTGCTGAAATTCTCATCATTTGCCTTAAAACTTCTCGAATGCAAAATTATAATAGCGGATTATAGAGGCCCCCTTTCCAGTTGCCCCCCGTTGAAGCCCACGCCCCTGGCTTACCGCATTTTCAGTTTTGTTTGCCTTCACATGCTTACTTATAGATGTGTGTATATATGCCCGGAGTGTATGTGTTTGTTTGTGTGTGTCTCTGTGCTCATATAGCTGCATATGTATTTGAGTATATCATGCATGTATATAGAGGCCAGGCACTTGTGTGCGTAAGCCCATGGCACATACAGTGAAAGCCCTGGCTAACGATTTCTCTCAGTCCGAAATCCTTTCCCAAGATCCCCCAGTTAATAAACGTGAATCATGGAACCAAAGACAGATATTCCTTCGTCCGCAGGCTCTTTCATTTATGCCGAACCAAGGGTGACTCCCAAACGGAATATCCACTGTGCCAGTGTGGGGTGGATAAGCCTCGAAAACAAAATCATCAAAGCGAGCACTCAACCCCCAAGCCAGACTACATGGGATGCACGGTGTGGACACGGCTCGAGTCGGGCATGAGAAGCGCGTAGAAAGGCCTGTGGCAGAAATGAAATATCAATAAATGATTAACATTTCGGGCAATCAAGAGAATTTTATTAGAAACACAGAATTATTAAAGCCTTCCCTAGGCAAAGTTGGTTAAGTCTTTAATGAGGGCGCACATTAAACTCTTCTAGAAGAATTTTGGAGGCTCTGAAGGGTTATGGGGGGTTAAGAGGGATTAGGGAAGAATAAAGAGTGACCAGATCAGTTGAACAAATTGGTGTAGAGCTATAATTAGGGCTTTGGGAAATTGTTATATTCATTCTAAGTAAATTAAAATTAGGGAAGAATAAAGAGTGACCAGATCAGTTAAACAAATTGGTATAGAGCTACCATTAGGGCTTTGGAAAATATTTTTATTTATTTTAAGTAAAATGATGACCTAAAAACAGAAGTTTCGAATGGTTATAAGCCTGATCTTGTCGTATTATTCATACTCTATGACAAATAATATATTTTTTAGTTCTTAATAATAATAATAAGCTTTAATATTATTGATCTTTTACAAATCTAACACCTATGATTTTTTATTTATCATTAAAATACTGTTCTTTAAACAAAAAAATATTAGTATCATCTTCATTTTTGGTATAACCGAAATTCTAGCAAGCTACTTCATAATCTAGCCAACTATTTCTCATTAAACTGACTATGTTGAGTTATCTATCGGAGATCTATCCTTGAACACCTGACTGAGACCTAGAGCTAGTTCCCCTCACCCCTTGGCCATTGATGGGCCAAATCTAGTTAGCCAGATATACCTGCCTCTCCTCATATTAGCCCTCCCCCCATAGCCCAAGGCAATGCATATTTGAACTCTTTTCTTTTTGTCTTGTTTTTTTTTTTTGCCAAATCGGACAATGCCAAAGGCGACTGATGCCACGGCTGGACTCTCCCGCCTACCCCCAACCCTTGGCCCCTTAGACTTGGACGGGAAATGCGACGAAGACAGACCACAGACTCCGTCTTCGACCTTTCGTAGACAAAGCAGAGCCGCAACTGGCGGCAATAACCACGCGACAACAACGGCGCTCGTCGACGGTGACGCCGCTGTCTCTGCTGAGTCTCGTTAATGTTGCTGATACTCGACTCGTACCATAGGTTGCTATTGCCATTTGCCTCTTGCCACTCTTGCTCTTGTTCCTGTTGTTGTTGTTGCTGTTGTTGCCGCTGCCAGTGCTGGTGCTTTGGATTCTGTTCCTCGGCTGGTGCCGCCGCCACTGCGATGTTGTAAAAGTTTTGCGCACAAATCAGCAGCACAGGCCAGCAGCCAAAGGATACGCAAAGTGTATAAAATAACAGCGGCCAAGGCGGGCCAACAACAGCAGCCGCACACTGTCACAAAAAAGCGTTGCTGCATAAATATACTTGGAAATAAATGTTTGCTTATGTAAGCATTTACTGAGTACTATGTATGGCATAGTGTAGCCCTTTTAGCATTTTGTAAAGCATTTAGCATTTTATGTTAAGATTCCGCCGATATTAAATGAAATTAGGATTAAGTAGAAAAAAAAAGACTACGGTCACACTACAAATTATACAAGAAAACTACACACATTGAAAATAACAAGAGAGCGAATAAAAATCAAATAAATAAAGAAGAATCCAAACATAAACTACGATAACACTTAAAATAAATATAATAAAGTGATTATAGCAGCAAAAGTAATGAAAGGTGAAAGGCAGGAAGCAGCCTCTCCGACTTCAGTATCCTGTTAAAAAAAAAGTCGTTTAATAAGGAAAGTTTTAATACTTTGTGTTAAATATTTATTATAATCGCTAATTAATAGGTTAAAGGTTAAATGTTCTACAAGTTGGCATATTAAATTTAACAAAAAAAAGTAAGCCCCTCATTTACATAACTATTTAAACTTAGTTCAAAAAAAGCATTGCCTACTTTTTGGTGGCTGCATAGGCAGCCTGTCAAGGTTAAGCTTTTTAGAGCAACTACAACGCCTTTAGCATAGGTAATATTAGTCTAAGGTAGAATTTTGATAAACTACACAGAACAACATTCTTTCTCTAGTAAAAAATCCCCCAGCTTAATGTTATTTGTTCCAGTAACCAATTTTTTTCCCCAGTGCAGCCTAGCAACAACAGCAAATGGCATTTTCAGTGCTTGGCGCTCGAAGGCGAACAATGAATGCCGCAGCCACCAGAGCGGCCAACATCGTTAGAGCTTTAACCGAGCCCCCATACCGAAGTCCCCCCCCTGCTGCTGCCCCGTCCATTACCACTTCGCTGAAGCCAGCCCCCCCTTCCTATGCCCACCCCCTTTTGCCATTTTCGAGGCTGCGCTGCGTCGCACAATTTTCAATGCGCTCTTGCCTCGAAATGGTGGAAAATGCGCGTCCGTTGTTAGTCGGAAAACGTCGTCATCCGTCGACGGTTGTTTTGGCTGGCTTTGGACCAGGAGTTCCTCTGCCAGCGGCGGAGGCAGCTACAGCAGCAGCAGCAGCAGCGGCGGCAGCGGCAGCGGCAGAGTCAGAAATCTAGCTTTGGCTTTTGCCTTGCAAAACCAACAACAACGGCAGCAAGGCGAACTCAAGCACGAAGCTTCCGTCGGCACTTCGGCTCTCACTTCGTCAGCCGAGGGCGAGAGAGATGGTCTGACGGAGATGGGTGGCTGTGGGAGAGCGAGGGGCCAAACAAAGAGCCCACTCTCTCCCCCTCTCACAGCCCCCACACTCCCACTCCAACTCCAACCGAATGTTTGTGTGCTTGTGTGCGTGCGTGTGTGCAACGGAGCAGGCAAAGCAATCAGCAGTCAGCGACGACGGGGTCATGGGAAAGGGAGAACGGGAGAATGGGAGAATTTGGGGGGAATTGCTCTCATCGAGAGCCAGCCAGCGAGCGAGTGAGTAAGTCTATGCGAGAGCGAGCAAGAAGGATGGCCTGCCTAAGCCGATGCCGCCTCGCTACCAAAACCACCCGAAAGCCGTCCCGAAGCCACCCACTTTTATCAGTCAGCAAAAGGTCGTTCGGCTCTGCGGTCGCTCTGCTCCAAAAGCACCTGACTCGCTGGCGACGCTGATAAGAATCGCAAGATCAGGTGCGACGTCATCCAGCTCTCGTAATCAGTACAAATAAAATTAATAAACTTGTATGGTCACACTGAACTGATTTTATTGTTTTTATTTTTACCTATTATTGAATTCTTTGAAACTTTTTATATATTTAGTAAATGGAAGATATTATGATTCGGGTTTTAGGGATCACGTCTATTGATATTTATAATTTGTTGTTAGTTATACATTAATATTAATGGATCTAATATAATAATCTATATTAATAGCTTCTAAGATCATACATTAAAAGAAGAATAATAGCATTCTCTCATTGCATTAATCTATATCAGAGATCGACACGTAGAGAGAGTAGTACTGAGATCTTTTCCCTTTTTTTGTTGCTAAACAAGTTTACATAAACAAAAAATAATAAAAAAAAATATTTTTTCTCTTTACAAGATTTTGCCCATCTATGATCAATATATTACGCATACGCAGCGTGGACTTCCTTCATATATTACTCATACGCAGTGTGGTCTTTATACGTTATACAAAACTTACAGTCTGCTAGGACTTGTGAAAATTATTTCATTACGTAATGAAATAATATTCTTTTACAATCAGGTTGAGCACGTAAAAGACAAGATTTTTATTTATATTTTATATAATAATCATTTACTAATTAATTAATTATTCCATAATCGGAAAGATATACAAATGTATATACTAAGCCTTCTAGAACATATTTTCCCAAACCCCCGTTTATAGTGATCTTAAAAGCTCATTCCCTTTCCACCAGCCAAAAATCGATCTCCCCGATTGGCAACTGCGATGCAAAAGTATCGATACAACCGCTCGGCATCGATTAGAAACCGTTAGGCGCCAATCACAATTATCGACTTTATCAAAACGAGCAAAGCGACCAAACCAAAGCAAAGCAAACGCAACCAAACTCTGGCCCAGGCCAGGCCAATCCGAGCCGAATCGAACCGAGCCAAGTCGAGTTGCCTTTGTTTGTTGGTCTCTTGGTCTCGGGGCCCACTAAAATAGTTCAGGAAATGGTGGAGAAAGAGAAGGAGTTCGAGTAGTAGTAGGGAGCATTGTGGGGCCGGGAACTGGAACTGGGGACTGGGATTGGGATTGTGGCTTGTGCGCCCGTTTCTGTACCAGCCTGGCGGCTGGCTTTCCACGGCGCAACTGAAAATACGAAAATGCGAGGCGGAAAAGCTGGCAACAACAATGCTCTGGTGTGTGCGCATGTGGCAGGGTTGCCGACGCGCAGCGAGTTTTTGCCACACGGCCCGACAGAACGGTGGCAACCCTGGCCGACTGACTGCCTAACTGCCCGGCGCTGTGTTGGCCTGGTCGAAAGCAGCAGCGCTCAGTACGAACTCTGCACTTCGCACAACAAGACGCCAAGCGACCAGCGACGACGACGCCAAAGGCGCTCGGCCAAAGCCACAGAGCCCGAGCAAAAACTACGTAAATTTTCCACAAGCCATTTTCCATTTTCCCATTCGAACAGAGGCGGCACAGCAAAAACTGTGTGTGCTTGCTTGTGTGTATGCCAGTGAGTGTGGTGGTGCTGTTGTGTGTAGTGTGTGCAATTGTTAATTGTTCTTCTTCACCGGCGATCGCTCCTTTAAATAATTATTAAAAAATATAATAAAAATAAAGAAAAACCCGGCAAAAATGAGGAGCTGCGGCTAAGAGCAAACCGAACCCACAACCAGACAAGCGACTCGTGAAAAAGGCGCCAAAACTAAGATAACCGCCAGCCGAGATTACCTCCTCTCAAGATCCTGCGGTAAACGATGAAAATGTGGACCGAAGCTAAGGTGAGTAGATCGAGATAGGATGTGGGAGGGTTTATAATAAAGACTTTTTATTTCACAACACACTTCCTTTAAGTTAAAAGCCCTTGGATCATGTTCTATATGATATAGGGAAGGGATTTGTAATAAACTTTACATTAAATAAACTTTAATTAATAAACTGAATCCTATTTAATTGGGATCTATATTTAATATATTTTTTTTAAATAAATTTAACCCCCATTTAATTCTTATTTATATTATATATTATTTGGACAGTTTTAAAATTAAAATAGTTTGAATTTTTTGTTATTTTTATAATATAATTGGATTAATTATGGAAACCTTTGATGATGCTATAATTAATAATAAATAAATTGAGTGTTGATAACTAAGTTCTTTCAGTTCCCAGTTTGATTATAGCTCTCTAGGTTTAAATTACTTACAAATCTAATTATTTACTACCCTTAAAATGTAGTTTTACCTAAGATCAAAATATTCAAAATCGATTTTAATAAAATCTTTCCAAATTAATACCGAAGATAAGGTAATATTAAAGACCAATATAATAATAGAAGTTGCCGCACGGCCATACATTTGATTTGCAATATGGAAGCTATGTTTCTATCGTAATATCTCAGTAATTGGGATATAATCTTCTTTGATCCCTAATTATAATTATAATAACTGAATTAAGAAAAAAAATCTCCAAAAACCAAAAACAATCTCTATAGAAAATCCAAATATGTCTCATTTTTATACCCTTCATTCACAATAACCTTTAAATGTCCAAATATTTCTCGATGTGTAGGAGGGGGATGGCATATGACGAGCACATGTTCCACCTGCAAATCTTCAATGCATTCGCTATCTTTGTTTTGATTCTTGAGTTTCCTCTATCGGCCTTTATGTTTTGTGCGCGTGCTTCTTTTGCCGTTTACCGGCGAAACCAATTGAAAAGCCATTTGGCTACGGCTGGGAAATGCTCAATGGATTGGTCAGGGTTGGAGCACAGAGGGGGGTGCGGGCATGGGTGCAATGGGGCTGGCTGCTCCCAGCGGAGAAGCACGCATATGTACATATACATCCTATCCATGTGGGGGGCATTCGTAGTAGGCACGCACAGCACGCAGCACGCGTCGTAGTCGTCAGTTATCCATTTTCCCTGCTCGATTCCCCGATTTCGATTCGATTTCCATTCCCAACTTGAGGTCTCAGCAGACCCCCGACCACCCACGCCCTACGCCCCTGGCACAATCGAAGCAAAGTAAACAAAAGGCAACAACAACAATTGCGAAATGTTTTTTCTCTCTCTGTCTCTCTTTTCTTTCCCTACTTCCACCGCCTGCAGCAATTAAATGAAAGTTTTTGTGATGATGGAAATTGAGGGAGGCGGAGGGGGGGGGAGGGTGTCGGGGTGGGCGTAGAAGCCGGCGAGCAAAACAAAAACTGCAAAAGTGTCATATATGCGTCAAGGGTGGGGGGGGATAGGGGAGCTGCCTTCTTCGGTTTTTGGGGGCGTGTAAAGTGCATTGGCATTCAAGATCCGTTGCAGGCATCGCAGTTCAAGTTTTTCCCCACAAATAAAACACAAAAGGGGAATGCAATTTATCGAAATAAACTTGACCCACAATTGGCCAAAAAAGTGTGTTCTGCTGTCAGCAAATTTTTGGGCACACTTTTTAGGGTGGAAAATTTTATATGATTTTGTTATTTTGTTATTTTTGCAACGGGAAAACAAATGCAGAAACAGCTGTAGATTAGAAATCCACTTAAAAGGCGTGCAAAAGTAGGCAATGAAATATTTTGAGTACATTTCCGACTTCTACTAAGATTTTATACTTTGTAGCATGCTTTTTGGGGACCATTTTAATTAATTTCAAGTCCACATAAATTTCTGTAACACTCTGGTAACACTAACATAACATGGTAAAGTTTTTATACATCGCTTTCTTGAATAAAAATTAAATCGGTTTCTATTAATTTGATAAAACCTTTGTTTATATTTCTGTAATAACTTTTGCCACCAAATTCAAGCATTTCTATAAACAAAAAATTTAATTTAGCATTTTATTTTTAAAACCAAAGTTCAGCAAGTTTTTTTTTAGTTTTAAGGTTTTAAGTTAAGAAGTTTTTGAACCCAAATTGTCAACTTGAAAATTATAATTATGTTAATAATTCAAAGTTCTGTAAAGTTAAAGTTAAAGCAAAGGTTAACTTACCTTCAAATTCAATTCTCCGAGGAAAGTCTGCTTTTAAAAAGTCAACAGATTCGTTCGCTCTCTCTGGCTCCATGTTAATGATTAACCGCAGCAGAGGTCGTAAAACGGTAAATCAACAATAAATACGCTTGCCAACTTACGCACACACACACACTCAAACACCCATGCAGGAGTCCACTTGTCCTTGACACAGTGACGTACCAAAGTCCGACCGTTGTATAATAATAGCATCATGACTTGCGCCTGTCCCGTTCCTCGGGCGGAACGGGGGTGGTGGCCGGTATATTTGATGGCCGGGGACGCCCCATTCGCAACTCATTTTCATTATCGGTCCCATGCAAATGCCCGTCGCATACCTTAGGTCAGTTTCCGTACCATAAAAAAACACAAACACAATCAAACACACATACACTTGGTCGAGGGGGAGAGAGCAGCAGTTACCGGCGGACAAACCCTTTTTTCCAGTCTATAAACACAGGCCAACATCTCTAATTTGAACAAGCGGCAAAAGAGGATTTGGCATTATTGAATATTCATTATTGTCATATTAGTATTAATAGTATTAATTAGTATTAAAAGAGTTTTTAAACATATTATGATAAATAATAGATTTATTTACATTCTTATATCGTGTGCTTTTATTTATTTAATATCTGTCTTAATAAATTAGATAATTTGAGTTTCAGTTAGGAATAGATATAGTGTGACCATATTGGACCATTATTTCGATTTATAAATGTTTACATTTTGTTGAGGTTTAACTTAGAATCCTAGTATTATAATCTTTTACTAATTTATATGAACATTTGATTTATAATCTCGATTTATCCATATTGTATTTATATAAAGTCAAACTTGTATAACTCTTTAAGCTGCTAGAGGGAGCGCTCGGAATTACACAAACAAAACTTACGCTCCTCTTAAGCGTATACTCGTACGTTTTCTGTCAGACTATAAGGGTGGGTGGTATTGTTGATGTGTATTGTACATTCATAAAAAGTTCTTTCTATATTTTGGGGTCTGTTGGGTAAAATTCAAGAAAGATCTTTCTAGATGTAAGGATATTCTGAGGTTTTTTTTTTATGAGTGTAGGGCTCCGAACTTGACATTCGTTAAAAGTTTACTAGACTTATTTCTTCCATTATAACATCTAGATTGTTTTATAGAGAGTAAACGCAAGCAAATATCTACTAATAGAGGTTTTAGAAGATTATTCAAAATTTCCAGCTCTAGAGGAATTGAAGGATTTTTCTACGTAAGCAGAAATTCCCGTTAGCTAGGATGTACCGTATAACGGTTTTATGTGTATTTACCATTTACGCTTTCAATGGGCAATAATAATGGGCTGTGCTTGCTCCTCTGCCGTTGCCGCCTCCTCTTCTTACTCTTTTGCTCTTGCTCTTGCTCTTGCTGGTCATAATTTATTGGCCACTTGTTTCTAAGCGATGGCAACGGCAACAGCAAAAGCAACGGCAACCTGCCGTCATGAATGAATGGAGGAATGAGCGAGTGAGTAAGTGAGTGAATGCCACTCGCTAATAAGCATCAAGAGCAGACACAAAAGGGCAAAGGCAGAGTCAACCATAACAGCAATAACAACAACTACTGCTAGAAGAGCAAGAGAGAGGACAGACAGAAAAAGAGACTTTATGGTATTTTTCGAAGCTAAAACCGGGTGAAAAGTATTTTTTTTAATAGTATATACTGGGTATTTACGATCAATCTCATGGTATTTAGTGGTATTTTTTGATTTGGTCACTTTTGAAGATCTCAAGCAAGTCGAAACAAGGCCAATCGGTCAAAATGAAAAGACTGGGAAAACTTCACTCATGGCTAGAAATTTGCAAAACTACAGGCAAGGCGTATTGCAAAGTGTGTCAATGCACGGTCCCGAGCAGGATTGCAACGCTTCGAACTAGGTGGCATCTCTGGGATCTCTTTAATAGTAGATATGTATTTATCAGATGGCCTTGGTTTTATTTCTTAATTTCTGGCTATTGTAAACTAAATAGCGTGACTTAACTGTCTTACTTTTAACCTAAACAAATTAACCAACGTACTTTTCTTAAAGCTACGTACTCAGACACGCATTGAGTCAAAACAAGAGGTCAATAGTCACCCTCTCGCTCTATCGCACCGCTTAGGAACACTTTTCGCGTGTCTGAGTACGAAGCTTAATTCGAGAACCTTATAGGCCCAGCAGTTTGCTTTGTTTTTTTTCATTTGATGTATTTCCCTTTGGCTCCGCTGCTTTGCACAACATAAAAAGGATTGACGGGGATTCCCCCGCTGTTAAACGCTGTCAAAAAAGAGAGAATCTCGCTACCCATTCCACCAAAAAAACAAAAAAAAAATGTAGCGGCCTTTTTTCTCGTTTTCTCATGTATTTTCTCTTGATTAGAAACTGCAAAGCAAAACAAAAACCGGAAAAAGGGTTATTTTTTATTGCTCTCTGCACATTCGCCGTGTGTCGCTATGTGTGTGTGTGTGTGTTTACTTCTTAACTTTCGGCGATTCCCTTGTTATTTTTTGTTGCTTTTATTATTATTGTCGCCGGCTTGGGCCGACTGCGCTGCCTGCGTCGCTGCTGGCGTCGCGAGCTTTTAGCATTTTTAAATTGACGTTTATTATGCGCTGCTGCCGCCGTTGCCGTTGCCTTCGCTGCCTTTTTTTTTTATTATTTTTCTTTTATTTTGTGTGAGTGTGTGTGTGCGCTTTGTGTACTCAACATTGTTTTTGTATCTCTCTCCTTGCGTTGGCGTCGACGTCGACGTCGTCGTCGACGGCACTGCGCTGCCTCGTTTCTTTAGTTTGTTTTGGTTTTTAATTTAATCGTTTTTGTGGCCGCTCTTTGTTGTAGTTGTCGTTAAATGTGCTTAGCACGTGCTGCGGCTCTTTTTTCGCCTGACCGGCCTCTTTCCTCTCTCTGCCTCCGCCTCCGGCTCTCCTTCTGTCTGTCCTCTCTCTTGATCTTCTAGCAGTAGTTGTTGCTATTGCTGTTGTGGTTGTTTTTGCCTCTGCCCATGATGCACTGCGTCACGCGCTTCGAGTTCCGGAAGTATCGGGGCTTTTGCTGGAGCGCTTTTTGAAGGTCGCCTACGACCCGCCAGCTGGTCGTGTTCTTCAAATTCCCTGCCAAAACGTACCGGGAGACGCCTGCCTCCAGTAAACCTGCAGGGTTCGCGGCACCACGCCGGAGTCCTCCGCCCTGAGGAACCGGCACAGCAGCTTAACGTCGGCGCATTGCTCCAGCAGAAGTCTTTGAAGGTGGAGGCCGGAGTCCTCAGGGTACCTTTTCCGCTCCTCATATCGACAATCAGCTCGTTATTCTCCATTTGGTCCATCTCGAGAGCTCTGATTTAGATTCAACAGCTGACAGTATCAGATACATTTAAACAGAAAGACTGAATGAGAAAATCTTACAGTAAAAAGCCTTGGCGATTAGATCAGCTGTTTGTGGTGTGGCATTCATTGAGCACTTTTTTTTAAGGCAAAACCAAATATTTACTACGAGCCGTCACACAAAACACCGACGGCACGCGATATATATTTCACTATCAAAAACTCAACCCACGCCGGCGATTATTCCGTGGCAATATAAAAACAATAAAAATCATCTCGCCGCCCGCCATTTACATAACGATCAAAACAAAGCCCCCCACCACCGCACCACCGAACAGCTGGGTTGGGGTAGGGTCGAATTCGAATACGGAATCGGACTCACACTCGATGCCGGGTGTCATAAATAATTTCGATTTAACTTATATTATTAGCTAAATAAATAAAACAAAAAAAACAAGGCAGAGTTGAGAGCAGACGGAAGCAAACAAACAATCAGCGGGCATGAAAATTGAATGAATGAATGAGTGAGTGTGTGTGTGTGAGTGGAATAAAAGACAAAGCGGCGCCGACGAGGACGCCGACTGCGCTGCCTTAGCGTGAGAAAACCCATTGAAATTGTCAAACACACAAATGTCTACGTAATGATCGCCCCTAATAAATGACAATCGAATTGGAATTGGTATCGGAATGAATGAGACTTGCGGCGGCGGGTGTCTGGGTCTGACTGAACTATGGAGAGCGAAAGTGCGATTCCAATTACGAAACAAAGGGAGAGATCGCAAGGGAATTGCAAAACGAGTGCAAGAATGCATAATACGGGGTGACTAATGGGGAATCCCCAAATACCAAATGGTGTAATGAACTGAGGTAAAAACTACTTTGTTACTGTAGTATTTTTAACCAAATTTGTATTCGTTTAAGTAACTAAGCGCTAGTGGCTTTGTAATTCTTACCGCGATATTTCTTCCGAATGAACACCCTTTGGAATGAACACCCTTTGGGTGCAATATACTGAGGTAAAACTAAGGTACTTTAGGTATTTTTAAACGAAATCTTTCTTTAGATTTGATCAGGAACAATACCAAGAAAAGACTTTTTGATTAATGTTTAAGAGTGTTTTTACTCATCTTCTTAATCTTAGCACCCTTTCCAATTGATCCTTTACTTTTATGTGCTTCAAACTATGGCCACACTAGGACTAATTTGACAACTGCTAATCAACTGCCAAAGCTCTGTTAATGTTAATGCTAATGTTAATATCTAACGCGGGCTATCTTTCCATCTCTGGCCATCTCTGTCTGTCACGAGGACCAACACATGCAGCCTCCTCCTCCTCCCACTCTATTCTCGCATCACTGCACCCGTCTGCCTCCCACTGGGGGACGTTGGCGGTGACATATCCCGAAAGTCTCTGACGTACACATTGTGTTGTTGTGTTTGTGCTTTTGTTGTGTTGGCCTCTCTACAAGGAGTTGCAATAAAAGTAACAACAACTTGTTTTACTCTCCATTCTCCACCACTCTGCAACCCTTTGCCAGCACGAAGTTCCGTATCAAAACAAAAAAGGCGACGACAACGACAGCGACAGCGGCGCTTCACGTTCTGAGCACAATTAATAAATTATAGACGGCAGAGGCAGAGCCAAAGGCCGGACGGAGACCAACAGCAGCGCTGCGGCAGAGCCAAGAGTCACGTGTAGCGCGGCGAAGCAAGTGATCAAAACAGAAACCGAAAAAAAACGAATTTATCATTACAACAAGCAATAAAATTAATCAGCAATTCAAAAACTGCAAGTGGCTGTCGTACGGGGGTTGTTGTTGTTGTTTGCCGTCTGAGTTGTTTTGCGGTTGGTTTAATAACCCGAAAATAATCCCGGGCGAGCGACAGAGATGCCAATAGTTGGTTCCGAAGGAAAAGGCAGAGATTGGAAGCAGCGCCGCCGGCAGCGACGTTGGCAGAGAAACAGATGAAGTAGAGCAGACGTCGTCGTCGCCGTCGTTGGCGGCGTCATTAAAACAACATAAAAAGTAATAAATAAATATGAGAGTGTACGTACGACCGAGAGTGTGTGTGTGTGACAGGGAGAACGAACGACCTTCAACTTCCGGCCCCGCAATACCCCCCTTGGTCGATGGAGATAGACAGATAAACCCGCACACACAGTGGTCGCTCGCAAATTAGAAGCTCTTTGGTCCGGGTTCAAGTGCTTCGCCGATTGCCAAAACAAAAACTTCTTCGATGCGAAGGTCGGTCTCTATTTGGCTTCAGTGAGCCTGAAAATGAATTGAAGACTATTTAAGCCATATATTTTGGCACGTTTATTCCCCTTACGGTATATTTATTATAAAATAAAGTTTATTTAAGTTAAAATTATGGTCATTAGAAAAGATTTCCTTACAGTTATATAAAAAATTCCATAATATTAGACACAATCATAGTTCCTACACAAAAAAAAAAAACACGAGTTTATACCGAGTTTAGTATAGATTTTATACTTCAAAATATCAAATTAATACTCCAAAGTTTAGTTTTTATACTGTATAGTTTCAATTGTGTATTTTTGAGTATTATTTTTATTCGATGTCTTACAAATATACTCAAGCAGTATAACGAGTTTAGTATAGATGTTATACTTCAAAATATCAAAGGTATACTCCAAAGTTTAGTTTTTATACTCTAGTTTCAATTGTGTATTTTTGAGTATTATTTTTATACGAACCTCCATCGAAAATTCGATAACATATCGCGTTAGCTGGAATTTAGTGCTTTTCTGATTGTCGCGTTAGTGATTATTCTGAAGTCTTGGTGCAGATGAGTATAGAATGTATACTTTCGTAGTATTAAATTGATAAGCATCTTATTAAGAAATTTTTCATACTCAAGAGTATAGAATTCATGTAACAATCGTATAGGTTCTATGATGATTTTTTTTTTTGGGTCTAGTTATTCCATCAATATCCAAAAAAAGGGTAGATATTTGCTAAAGTAAAAGTAAAATCTATGCTATTTGTAAGCCATTAATTTTGTTTATTGTTTATTGTTTTAATACTATCCCTATTTCGTAAACTTTTAACCAAAAGTTCTAATTGGCGAGCGAGCACTGTAGCTTAGGCGAGTGTGTTATGCGAGTGGCGCTACCTGTCCGCCTGTCTGTCAAGCGATGACATTGATAGCTTTAACTGTAAACGCAGAGCTGCACGGAGGCCACAGCGAGTCGCCGGCGAGCGAGTGAGATGGCATATGGACTGGACTGTGGGACTGCTAGTGAGCGCGCACAATCGGCATAAATTAAAGTCGAACCCGAATATGCAACATGTGAGTCTCAGTGCTCAGTCTCCAAATTTTTGGCTACGCTCTGCACGGCGCTGCCAAGTGCTTTGCATATACAATGCAAATCCCAAAAACGCCGCGCTCGGGATTGGGGCACATGCCTGCCTGCACCTTGCAACGCCGCGAATTCGAACTTGTTTGAAGTCGCCTCGAACAGTCACCGAAGAACTTCAAAGCCAGCAGCATGTTGCATGCCATAAAGCGCACAGAAAGGAAAAAGATTAAATAAAAACACGAACAACAACCGCAAAGGCAGCAGCATCCCAGCATCCCAGCATCATCCAGCTTTCAGCATCCGTCGTGGCAGCGGCAAATTAAGCTAATAAGCGTTGCAGAAACGGCGAACAAAGTGCTGCGCTGCAACTGCGACGTCAACGCCAACGCCGCTGCCGATGCTAACGCTGACGTCGCGGCCGGAGTGCAACTCTCGGACTGTCGAAATCCATTATAACCTCAATCGGCAATCGCATTTCTTCCTTCGAGTGGCACGGTCGTGGAGCTGCAATCGAGCCTCCCTCCAGGCCACGTCTCTATTCTCCATTCCCCTTTGCCTAACTACACTTGAAAAAAAAGAAGTGTGCAGACTGTTTTAAACAGGGGTGCCTCAAGAGTTGCTTTGGATTTGAAACTGAAAAGGTGTCAATAAGTATGCTACTAAAAAGAGAAATAGATTCGAAGATTGCAAACTTTTGAACCCAATTAATATGATTTCAAGCTCATAAGTTGTGGAATATTTATAATAGAACTCACTTCTCCAGAAAATACCACTCGAGGGGGTTTATAGACTTTGGAAAAAAAATCGTACGGCGTTAGGCATCTCAGTCTTTTAATTAAATAGGTGTCCAAATATATAAAATTAAGATCCCAACATTTTAAGAGAAATTTGTTATAGAACAATTTAAATTTTTGTAGCATACTTTTGGACAGCATTTTAAATTGATTTAAAATCTGTGGCACTTCTAATAGTATAAAATCTATACTATACTATATACAGTACACTTATAAACCTACACTAAACCGACTTCTTTTCACATATAAAAACTATCTAAAAATTCTTGCAACAGAATAACCCGCATCTAAGTACATAGAAAATACTTTTCAGTGTTTATATCATAAAAGTGGAGTTGCATCGATGCTCTAAGCGTACCCTTTCAACACACTCCCCCTTCCGGACACCAAGAACCGATGGGAACTGAACTGAACGTAACCAGCTTTTGGCCCTGGCCAAAACTCTAATCCGACAGGGACAACTCGGACGGGCGATGTGAATTGGCAAGGGCTAGTGGAGGAAAGAGCTAGATAGTTGGATATCAGGGGGACTGGCGGGAAAAGAAGGGGATGAGAATCCGGCTAGGTGGGTGGCTGCAATGCGAGCTTTCGGAAATTGAAACTGGCATTAGAAGAGTGGCAATGAAAAGGAGCCAATAAACAGACTCGTGGCATTCCTAGAACAAACTAAATATAAAAAGGGGCTTAAAGACCTTGCCTTTACAGCTTAGATTTTTTTAAATTAAACAAAGATCATGGAATACTATTAATTTTAGATTATAAACGATTAATGTATTTATCATATGTTCAGTCCGATTATTAGAGATACTGATTCGTTCCCAAGTAAACTCATTGCAATCTATTTCATATAGAGATACTTCGTATAACGATCTATTTTCGTGATGACCCAAAAACCAAATGAAAGAACACTTAAGCTCATAAAGGAACGTTTCCAGCGCCCAATCATGCAATGGGAAACCCCAATATTAGCCAATGCAGGCCATCTCAATCTCCTGGCTGCACCTGATCTCAGTTATCATCAATGGTCTAAGTCCACGATTATTTCAACAGTCGCAATTCCAACCGAACGAGCGATCGGTCGGTCGATCGGGCAAAAATAGCCAGCGCCGCCGAACACAAACATTATTAATGCCTTTGTTGTTGTTTGGATAAGTTTTACTCAATCGCATCGAGTCATCATCCAGTCCACATACACGGAGGCGAGGCAACGGAGAGAGCGAGACTCGAGTCTCCAAAAATAATGCCAGCCAGCCAGCTAGCCAGCCAGCAACGCCGCGCCGAGCACAAGGCCAACAGCTGGTCGCTTTAGTCTTTGGGGCCCGAATCTGAATCTGCGTCTTCATCGGCATCGGCATCAGCATCCAACATCTCCGTGTCTGTCTCCGTTCCCGCCACCACGTCTCCATCTCGGTCCCGTCCCTGGCTGGCATCTCGCACCCATTCCGTTCGCTCTGTTTCGACTCGGCGTTCCACATTCACATCGACGTCCACACGGCCACATAGCCCCACTGAAATTCGCAAATAAAAAAAACCTGCAGCACTTTTTACCCTAACCCTGTGGGTTCGCAGATGCAATGTTAACTAACCAGAGGTTAGCAAAACTTTGAATGGTTATATCTGGGAAATAATAGTAATTTATTTTTAACGGTAGCTAATTCGTGGGTTCAATTTTAACCGAAGGTTTGCTTTTGGCTTTATATTTCAGAATCTTTGAAATATCAAGGATGTAGGATTTATGTATAAACGCTTATAAAAGTATTCTTTAGCTTAACTTTGTGTTAATATTAACTTTAGGATAAATTAAAGATTGAGTATGAGAAGAGGATTATTGTTAAGAAGATGCGAAAATTGGTGCATGGGTGGATGACGCTTTTAAAGGTACTGTACACTTTTCAGAGTTCCAACTTATTACTAAAAGTATCTGCAGATCTATTTGTAGAAACATGTAAGACTAATGAAAAGTGAAGCTTACTAGAAGACTTTTAATACATATTCCATGAAGTTAAGGTTAATTTAAAGTTAGTTATGTAATGTAAGGTATCTCAAGGAAGTGGTTTTCCCAAAACCTTAAAGTTCCTGAGTTTAACCACCGGTTCCTTAATGTTTAGTTAACATTTCTTGGGAAAATAAACTTTCGATTAACCAAAATAGGCATTGCCAATAGCTTATATGGAAGTCAAATCAATTTGATCTAAGGAACTCAGTGATTTTACCATTGTAACCCTCTTTGTTGACCTCTAATTATCTTTAACCGACAGTTAACTAACCGAAACCTAAACTAAGTATTAAGAATCCTTGCTACGGAGACCGCAGGGGCTTGTAAAATGTACAAATCATAATAAGATGACAGATCCCCCTTGTAACCTCTGTCAGGATCCATGGATGTGATGAATCCCCTTCACAGATCCTGCAAATGGAATCTTTGTGTACCGTTCGCAAGGGTATTTAAGCCTTCGGTCCCATCGGGTGAACCTCCTCCTTTTTTCTGCTGATATTTCGAGTAACTAGCACAGGCAACAACAACTACAACGACAACGGCCACCAGCACACCGAACATGTTCAAAGTTTCTCGGATGCGACGGCGACAACCAGCAACAAAAACAAAAAAAAGAATCAAGAAAAAAACCAGCCGCCTCCGCCGCCGCCGCACACTCGCATCAAATTTTAATACAAAAATGCTGCCCAAACATTTGCCCACCCCCGCAGCAGCAGCAGCGCCGGTGGCAGCGGCCGAGGCAGAGGCAGCGACCGAAGCAGAGACCCATTACGCAGAGGCCTCTTTCTTTCTTTCCTTCCATCCTGGCACTCAACTCAGCTCAACTCGCCTCGCCGTTCAGCAATTTCATTTCAACATGTTTCTAGCAGAGCCGCGCTCGCCTCGGTTGCAAACAGATCTTGGTTCGCTTCAGCTCAGCAAAAGCATCTTAAATTTTTTTCTGTTCGCCTCCGCCTCCACATCCCCCTCGTTTCGTAACCCCCCCTCGCCATCGTCGTTGTCGTACTTTATAGTCGTACTTTGTTGGTTTTCTACCCACAAGTCTTTCTCTTTTTCGTTGTCGCTGTACCCAGAGCCGGGAGCTGGGGAAGAAGCAGCAGCACAGCACAGCACAAGCAGGGGCAAAAAACCGAGGGAAAAAGAATTTTTTTATAGGTATTATTTCGTTCCCACATACGACGACGCGTCGAGGCGAACGACAGTCAGTCTTTTTGTCGGTTGTTTCGTCGTTCAGTCCCACAGTTCGACGTCGAACGAAACGAGAATGAGTGGATGAAGCAGCGACGGTGGTGGGGGGTATGAAAGGAGGCAACAACGGATGAACGAGGGAGGAAAAAGGAAGGGAAGCGGGCTGAGGCCGTGACAGCGTCAGCGCATGTACATATAAAACCCGATACTACGTCAGCCAGGGTTGCCAGGGTTGCTGAAAAGGCAAAGGAAACACATTAGTGCACTTCAATCTAGGTTGATGCATATACGGAATAACACAAAATAAATATTATGAAATAGTTCCAACTAGACAACAAAATGTATGAAAACATATTTAATATTTAATGAATCTAAAAGATTCAACGTATTTATCCAACTTATATAACAATTTGTTGTACAAACTCTCAATTTAATTCTATTATATTTCAGTAGCTAGATTGTCGATTTTTCGAAAATAAATTATATAATACTGGACCCAAGCCATCGCAATCAGATTTAAAGTTCCGCGAAACTCATTATAAAATACCCGCAATCTAGACTCTATGAGACCCCGGGTTCAATGCCGTTTCGTATAGTCGAACCGCCTGGCCTGGCAACCCTGTGCACTTGTGTTGCTGCTTTTGCTGCTCTGCCTCTGCTGATGTTATGCCGCCTGTCTGCCAACCAGCCTGCAATGTCCCGCTACCCGCTCTCTCTGCACCACTCCGCTCCCGCCACCGCCCCCGCCCTTACTCCGAGTGTACGGCCATCAAGCCATTTGCCTCTGACAGCGCACACGATGCGCCGCACAAATATCGCAGAGCAGAGCACATACAAACATACAGATATGTACTGGCTGTAGCTATATATTTTTGTAGGTTATGTGTATATAGCAGGCGGTCGGCGAAGCGGTGTGAGTCAAGTATTGCGATTGTGGGAGAGAACGACCGACGAGGCAGTGAACAACGAACAAACTTCGTCAGCAATGGAACGAAAACGAGCTTTGGTCGTCGGCCCTCGCTCTCCCTATCTCTCTTTCTGCTTCTCTTATCCTATGTAAGTATGCGGCGTTTGTGTGTGGGGGAGTGTATAAATACAGTGAACACTGGCAGGACAACGCGGCCTGGAAAGCACTTTAATGACGTTTCTGAAATAAGAAAGAGTTCTAATAGTATGATTTGTTACCTTGTTCCATTGATACATTTATTTATGTAGTACCTATCAAGTTTCGAAATTTTGAAAATAAATCCAGATTGCGAATGCAAATTTGAATTAAATTACATATATTAGGGTCCTAAATCCATTTGGTTTTTAGAAAAATATTATCTTAACAAAAATAAGAAGCTATTAATAGAACGCAAGACGGACTTTACAAGTATAGATGGTTTATGGTCTATATCTAATATCTATAAATCTTGTTTTAAGGCAAATGTGTTTTCAAATATGGCATTAATAAAAAATTACATTTATTTAAATCGAAGGGTTCTAAAAATGTTGATACCACAAATCCGCATTGCTGTTATTAATATTTCTAAAAAACTATAGCAATTGAACAAGTTTACAAGCAACAGCAGCATTGCATGGAGCTCTTAGCGAGTACTGCCTGTGCTGGCACTGTATATAAAATGTTAAAACTCTGATTATGACGATGACGTTGGGCTGCGGGACGGGTGGTGGGCGGCTGGGGAGAGGTGGTGCTGTTGGGACGGCTGTTGGGAATCGGGGATGAGCAACGGACAGCACAACAACAGAGAAGAGTGCTCTGCACACACAAAATAAAGCAGCAGAAGAAGAAGAGGCAGCAGCAGCAGAGGCAGAAGAGGGAAAAAAGTTTCAAATGGAAATTTTGAATTAATGAACGAAACGAAACGAAATGAACTAAACTGGTTTCATTTGTGCTCTGAGCCTCAGAGTTGTTTTTGCCTGAGCCGTTCCACACCACTCTTCCTCTATAACTCGCCTCGCTCTCTCTCTCTCTCTTTTCTGCCTCTTCTCTTGTTGTTGTTGCTGTTGTGCCGCTTTCTTGGCGGTCGTTTCTGTGCGTTTCTCATTTGAAAATATTTTCGCCCCGAACGAAAGAGGCTAATTAAGCCAAAGGAATTTCTCTGCAATTTTCAGCCAGCGGCAGCACCAGCACCACCAACAACAACAACAACATCGGCAATTGAGTTTCGAAAACTTGTCGTCAGCTGAGTTTTGTAGTTGGCAAGAGGAAGAGCAGGAAGTGAATGAGGAGAACTCTCTTTTTGCGGCGAACCGATCGACAAGCGAACTTCGATTTCGCCGCGAACTGATCTTTTTCAGGTTGTTTTTGTTTATTCGCTGCGACTTTGCTTTTGCCCGCTTTTCAAGGCAATCAGGTGCAATAGTTTCTCGCTTCGCTCGGCGGTTCCGAATGGGCGCTTTTGTGGCAAACAGCGCCGTTTGCTGCTGTTACTATTGTTGCTGTTGTTCCTGCTGCGAAGCAATAACAAAACTCTGCCAAAGCGGAAATGAATGGATCGGATCGCCCGATGACGATGACGATATCTGACGCGAGCAGGCGAGCGAACAAGTGCAGACATGTTTTGCTTGGGTTCAAAACCAGGACGTTTTCTGTACAAAAAAGTTAGAGTTAAGAAAGCTGAGGAATGAAACTTTAAATTTCAATCTGTTCTGATTTGTAGTCTACATTTAAAAAAAGTGTTGTAGATCAAATTTGCTTAAATTTAAAACAATCAAATGTTATTTTAGCTTACTCTTTTTAGTCAGGACTTTAAGAAAATCCAATAAAGGTTAAGTCTAGACATGTAAACTTGTCGAAAAAGTAATTTATCTGAACAAGAAAGACTTACAGAGTGCTGTTCAGCATAGAATTGTGCTTTAGCCCTTCGAGCCGAAAAAGTCGTAACAGGGTTTAGGATTTATAACAAACGATTGTTGATTTATTACATTTTTTTTGGTTGTAGTACAATATTATAGATTTAACTCTACTTACAATACTACAATACTTACAATTGGACAATATCTTAAATTTAACTACTTAGAATACTACAATATTACAATAGTACAATATCTTAGATTTAACTACTTACAATACTACAATACTTACAATAGTACAATATCTTAGTTTTAATACTTACTTATCTAGTGTTTACTCTTAGCACTCGAATATTTTATATAAATCTAGTACACTTTCTTAATTTGTCTCTCCTTTACTTGGACTACTATTCCTTTTTTGTCGCAGTGAAGGTTAGTTGTCTGGAGCTCGCTGTGGCATGTTATTGTTCCGCGGTTGCTTCCTGTTCGAATGCTTTCTTATCAGCACCTCCTCTATGTCCGATGCAATCGGTATCGGTCAGGGTCGTTGGTCCTGTTCCTGCCTCTCGCTCCCGCTCCTGTTTCTGTTCCTGTTCCCTGCCTCCTGCTCCTGTTGACAGATTGTATAATTGGCATGGAATTGATTCGATTACTGAACGTCGCTCGCTCGGCTGGCTTTTATTTTGTTTTTGCTTTTTTTTTTTTTTTTAATGTGCGACTGCGTTGCATGGCGACACAGCCATATGAGCGGTTGCATGTTGCAAGCAGTAATTAGGTAATGAATCCTTTAAGAAAAATCTGAATGGAAAGAGAATAATTAAAATGTGACGAAAGCAACAATTTACTGGCGGAGGAATTGCGAGGCGATTCAAAAGCGAACGTAAGGTCGAGAAAATGAGAAGCCGTAAATATTAACTTCTCAACTAAATGTTACTTAACTTTTCTCATCAGTTGGCCGACCAACAAACCAAACTTCGGGTATCGGATAACTTAATTAATAACTATAAATAGATAGAAGTCAGTGGGCTAAAAAAGTTTGATGCATTTTCCAATTATTAAATATTGCTTTAAAGCAACAATAACATCTAAAGGTGATTGAAGTAGTTCAGTCCCTCATTATCGAATTTATTAACTTATCAGCAAAGTAGTTTGCCAAATTTTGGCCAAGATAAGGACCGACCTACTTTTAATGACAGTTAATACTATAAATTATTAAACGGTTTTGGCAATGCCTTTTATACATGGATAAGGACTGTGTTTAGTTATAGCCCTACTTAATTCAATTAATAAGTATAGATAATTTTTATTACTAGAGGTATTTTAAGTATTAAGTATTATTAGGTATTATAAAAAGTTCTTGGATAGGTGTGTGGTGTATCTGTTCCCAGAGCTCTCTCCAATATGTTTTGATAAGCGGAGTTTTTCGATTGGAAATACAAAAACAAAAACTACACAGGATTAATTTTTGGTGTCGCCTTTTCGGTGCCCACCCCTGCTTCTTATATCGATAACTAGAAATTGGCAGAAACATTCTTATGACTTGAAATTCCCAATAAAGCCTAGTACTCAGATCGACGAAAAGTGTTTCTAAGCAGTGCGAGAGGGTGACTATTCATTCGTTTTCGTATTCATTTTGACTCAATGCTTAGACACACTTTTTGTCGATCTGAGTACTAGGCTTAAACATAAACGATCTCCCAAAATTGTGCCTGCTTCCCCGTTGGCCATGTCCAGGAGCTAACCAGGCAGTGGAAGTCAAATACCCAACTTCGGATGCCAGACTATGCAAAGCGGCTAGCCGCCACCTGTTTTTGCAACACGATCGCTGGCTATTGTTGCCGTCGTAGATGTTGCAGGTGTGTATGATTGTGTGCATGCAAATGTTGCTGTTGGCGGCACAAAGGTGGTGTCCTCTCCTCCTGCGCCATTCAACCATTTATTTAGCAGCATTCAAAACTCGTCTAAATCTAAACCGAAGCAACATGTGTGTTGTTTTGCGAGTTGCGAGTGAGTGAGTGAGTGCTGTGTGCCGTGGCGTGCCGGCAAAAAGCGGACACGTTTTGGGATTTAGAGGGTGCGAGGCGGGGCGGCGATTGGTGGCACTCAGCCGGGGGGTGGCGCAGCCTCTGGGTCGTGTGTGTGAATAGCGAATATGCTGGCAAAATATTTGCACGACGCAGCCTCGCACACACACACACACACACACAAAAGCTAACGGCAGGCGCAGCGCGTGTGGGCGGTTGCGCAACGCCGCTGCTGTCGTCGACTGCGGCGCCGCGTTGCGTTGCTTGCATTGAACTCGGAAGTAGACGCAATAGAAATAGAGAATCAAATAAAACCAGTTGGCGACGCAAGGGGCAGCCGCAGCATGCCACAACAACAAGTACGTCGGCATCATAACATATTCAAATCGCCGAGCAGCGTTGCGTCGCAGCAGCAGCAACAACAGCAGCGACGCTGGCAGCGCAGCATTCGGAGCTTTTACTCTCACGTGAAAAGCGATTTTTTATCACCGCCGCCGTCGCTGTTGTTTTGATTTATTTGCTGCTCTGCATCGCGTCACGAATTAAACTAAACAAGCAGCAGGGAAAAAACGGAACTCTCGACGCTGCGACTACTCAGGAAATGGGGAAATGGAATGGAATCAATGGAATCAGGGGTTGATCGTTCCATTTCTGCATTCCAAATTGAGATCAAAAGGATTCTGAATAAAGGAATTCTCAAAAACCAAGAAATATTAATTTTTCGGGTTGGCATTACCTCCATTTCGATGTAAAAGTTTCTTGACACCTCTTTGTGATCCCAAATCACAGTATCAGGAACACAATCGAACTTGACTATGCTTGTGGAATATGGGAATAGAACAGCGCTTAGAGATTGATTTATTTCGTTCTATTTCTGCATTCCCAAATAATTTTGTGGCGGCCACTGATCAAGAAAACTAAGTTGCATAGTACTCATGTTAATATGCTTTTACCTAAAATTAATATTTGTGGAACAGGAAAATTGCAGAAGGCTTTTGTTGAAGTAATTGTGATTACAGTGATCAATAGCCTTAACTGGACATTGAGAAAATGAACCTAAGTCATTAAAGTATACTTATTTTGCATGTTAATTGTAAAATGAACCATCATACAATCAAATCTTATGGAAATTTTCTATCTGAAATGATATTATATAGAATCATTTAAAGGGTGATCATTGATTAACATTTTATAACCGCTTAGAATAACAGAAATAAGTTCCTTCCGAGGTTACCAGATCTAATAAAGAAACAAATCCCTTGTACAGTCATCACGTCCCCATCAAAAAGCACGCCGATAACAGCGAACCCAGCTATCGATAGCACAGTCCGACCAGTTGCATGTCCGTGCCATCAGCTGGAACGGAACTTGGGACACACTACCTTTGTACCCCGTTCGATTGGGAATAAAAAAAAATGTATAAAGCTCATTTCTCGCAAGTGAAGTAATGACATCAGCGACAGAGGCAGAGCTAGCGGCAGAGACGGAAGCGGCAGCAGCGAAGCCAGGATACACGGCAAAATATGCGGCACGGCGTAAAATTCGTTGGGGACTTTGGTTTCGGCTGTAGGTTGCTTTTGTTGTAGTTGGGGTTGGGGGCCGTGGGTTGGGGGATTGGCGATTGGGGTTTCTGTTTCGGTTTGGTGCCATTGCCATTCCATTCCCGAGCCAAGCCAAGCCAAAGCGCGCCCCGGCCAAACTTGAAAACAATCAGTCAGCGCTGGTCCGCAGCCTGCGACGGACTGTTGCTGTTTGTTGCGGTTCCTGTTCCTGTCCTGCGCTGCGCTGCCGCCGCCTGACCTTCGAAAATCTGGCAAATTAGAATTTGGCGCGCTGTTCGCTTTTGGGGCCAAAATAAGAGAGATAAGCGAGCGCGAATAGCAAAGCAACAAAAATAATAATGTTTCAAGGCGAAATTCGCACAGCAGCAATCTTGGCGGTATAAAATAGCACAGAGCTAAAGCAACAACAGAGCAGCTAGAGCTACAGCTACAGCGACAGCGGTACGGGGACGAGCCATGAGCTCGAAAGCAAAAAGTACCTGGCAGATACAGATACGACGGCAACGGCGACGGCGAGTGTGCGAAGCGAACCAGTCAGCCAACATCTGAGATACAGATACGACGAGCGCAGCGCTGAAATAAACAAAAATGTTCCAACAAAGCACCAGGCACAGGCATCGAACGGGGATAAGAGAGGGAGAGAGGGTGTGGAGAGGAGAGAGCGGCAGCAGCAGGCACTCGGGTTCAGTTTTAGTCTTCGCCGCATACCACACACACACACACTCCTCTATATGCAGCGTGTGGAAATGTACCTTTATATAAAAGAAACGAAACGAAAACGAACGATGCGATACGATTCGAAACGAAACGAAGCGAAATCCCAACTGACAAGCGCACACACAGATACACAGATACTCGCACGTCGAGAGATACTCG
Organism: Drosophila tani; assembly: GCA_008042535.1. Lineage (NCBI taxonomy): Eukaryota > Metazoa > Arthropoda > Insecta > Diptera > Drosophilidae > Drosophila > Drosophila tani. Next base: position 588,461 of record VNJO01007634.1, read on the forward strand.
CTCGCTGGTATTGGTGTAGACTGTTAGTCAGCATTTGTCCGTCACAGCGTTGCCATATGTCGGCAATCGAGTCACCAGAGGGGATTACTAATCTGAGCAATCTGGGGAAACCTAACTGGGCTGATCTTGGGGTTTTATTTTTGTGTTTTAAAATTTGAATTCACAATTTTTTAAATTAAGATATTTACCATATTGTATTGATAAATCTATAATTGGAACACTTATTTTATTCATTGGCACTTAATAGATTTTATAATGCCAGAAATGAATAAATATATATTTTAAATCTCTTGAAGATAGAAATAACCAATCTCAAAAGGTTTAAAACAAAAATGTTTTAGAAAAGTATGTCTCATATTTATACTTTATTTTCTTTATGAAAGGTCATTATTATTATTTATTATTATTATCATTATGGCCCCCGTTACACATTTTAAGCTCTTACTTGACATGGTAGACCTACTTATTTTTAATGTTTCCCCCAATAATGTAACTTTCATATTTTATCTTGAAAGTTTGAGTCTTCCAGTATTAAAACAAAATTCTATAAATTAACTTAAAATAATAAATAGAAAATAGACAGCATTACATCCCATTTCTTTAGTATTTTATTATTGTACCATCAATATCTTTCAATTCCATATAAATATTATATTGAATGTATTACAATTTCTATCGACTTTATCACAAAATTTCTAACTACGTTTAGAAAACCCACTCAACTTTATCCCAAATGCCAGTAGAAGAAGCCCAATTCACCTTCTAAATCGAGTTCGGATCTCTGGCAACCCCGCGACGGTTGGTTGGTTGCTTGGGTATCTTTTGAATACCCGCTCCCACAATCGAACCGATCCAAACCGGCGGGCTAAGGCGCCTGGTTTTGGTTTGGTTTTCGTTTGCACAACGTTTCGCTTCGTAGTTCGTTATTTCGTTGTTGGGATTTCTGCCTTGCCTTCCGTTGCTGGGGCTGAAACTCGCAACTGGCAACGCCGCCGACTCGCCTCGCACACAGCTGGCAATGCCACTGCCATTGTGTGTGCTCTCTCTCTCTATATCTCCCGTCCGTTCTCTCAGCCCCGCTGTGCTGCCCAGAAACTCGTTCAGTTTCAATGCTTTTTACATAAGTGCGCGTCGTTAGAGTGAGCCAGCAATATACGTGGCTCTCGCTCTCGCCCTCGCTCCGGGCCCGTGCTTCGTACAGGGGTGCATTTACTAGCGGCGGTGAGTGAGTGTGTGCGACTGTGTGTGTGTGCTGGCTGGCGTTTCGTTTGGCAGCCTGCTGCCTGCTTCTTGAGCGCCGAGCGTTTTATTTGTGATTTTAACACGGCGTAGCGAGGTCCACGTCGCTAAATCGCTCCGTCAGCTCCAATTCGAAAACGACGTAAACGCCAGCGCGCGTAATTCAAAGTTATCAAAATTCCAGTTGCCCCGTTCTCTCGTGCTCGTTCCCGGAAAAGTGCTGAGTGCGAAAAATAACCAATTTAAATAAAAAATTTAAAATAAATATATAATACAAATCTGGCTTAGTACCAGAAAGTGAACACAACAAACAGAGAGATAGTAGTGCCAGTATGTCATCCCAGTGCTGTGATGCCGCTTTGGGCCGCTCCTACGCCTGCTCGTCCCGCTTCCCTTCGGGACACCTGCTGGCCGCCCTCTGATCCGCCCCACCCAGTGACTGACTGACAGGGATCTCCATCCTGACATAAGCGCGAGATCCTGAACATACAAAACTCCTTCAACGCGAAACATTTTTTTTCGTTCATCCATATATTTTTGGATAATAAAACGTTGTGAAACTGAGAACGGCCCAGCCGAAAATGTGCACAGAGGTGAGTCCCGAAAGTCCTATTCGAGGAGTGATATCTATAGTTGTAATAGTGGATTTTACAGAGAGAACTATAAGGATAAAGGTGTTGAGTATTTCAATTTCGTATATTATTGAATCTTTCAGTAGCTGAAGTCTTGAGAATAGGAAATGTATGGATCTATTGGGTTTTTTGTTAATTCTTTTAGGCACGGGCCTTTGAAGTTTTGTTTAAAATAAGTTCATTGAAAATATTTATAATAAAAAGTTTTTAAGCAGTACTTTGTTAGGTATTTTGGGAAAGTTAAAATATCATTTCTTGGGAGCAACACTTATGAGAAACTGGACTAGAGATCTACAGAGAATCTTAAACCTTAGTACGTTAGTATCTTAAAGTGCGAACCAGGGTTTGAAAGGTTATCCTGACATTATTAATACTTATTCATGATTTTAGATCCTGAAATGAGAGATCTACAGAGAATCCTAAACCTTAGTACGTTAGTATCTTAAAGTGCGAACCAGGGTTTGAAAGGTTATCTTGACATTTTTAGTACTTTTTAAAATCATGATCCTGAAATAAAAATCAAATTACTCTTATATTTTGAATTCCATAACCTCTTAGGTTCTCAATTCTTCTGAATTTGCATTATGAAATACAAGTAAAAATACTTGCAAGTAACCGTTCATAATAATTCGAATACCAAGAATCTACCTTATCAGCGACTTGAACTTTACGGTGAGAGTTCTGTTCATCTGACGTCTTTTGGGGGTTGATAAGCCGGCTTTAGGGGGCCAATTGGTGAATCACTCAGGTGGCATGGCCCGCACCTGCAGCATCATCATCAGCATCAGCATCTTGCGAATTGCGCGTTGCCTCAACATGTGGTTTGTGCCAAGCTTATTGGCAAAATGCGTGGGCGGGTGCCTCTGTGGGTGGGTGGTGTGGTGCTCCGTGGCATTGCCATGACATGCAAACTTAGAGGGAGGTTAATGCGAGCAGCGGCAAGCACAGGGAAGGTTATCAACAACAACAAAGGCAGCATGGCAAGGGAAGAACAACAACAATGCCACCTCTCTTCGCTGGCTGCTGCCATTCAGAGCAATGTAAACAATGCAAAAGTTGCACGTGCAGCCAGCAGGCTGCTGGGCAGTGCCCCTGTAGTAACCTAACCTCCTCCTTACACCGTCACCAAAAAAAGGCACAGGGAGAAATGAGGGGAGTTGTGCTTGAAATGTGATATTATTTTTGGTTTATAAAGGTTTTCCTTACTTTATTAGTGATTATTATGCTTAAGGAAGCTTAACTATGACCCTTATTAAATATTTGCAACCTAAGAAGCCTTAAGTTAATGCTTCTTTTAAAGGAATTTATAATTTCTAGCTAGTTATCTTTCTTTTGATTTCCCAGTGCAGAGAACAACGGTCTAGGCTAGGAGCTCGCTGCCTTTCTCCCTCTCACACCTTGTGACCGGGACCGAGAGCATCATGCAGCGCCATCTATTGGCACACATTCGCACAATATGCTAAATAGCCGCAGCCTGCGTCGCAGTCGCGTCGCTGTTGCCGGCTAAGCCGCTGCGCTGCGTCGTCTAATGCAACGCAACAATTGGACAGCCGCATCAGCAGCAGCAGCGACGGCAGACAGCTGACTTTTGGGGCCGTTTAATTAATTATATGCAAAACGCTCTTTTTCGGCTCTCCCTCATGCTCGTTAGTTGTTCGCTCGCTTTGCTCTCTCTCTTTGGTCACCCGCCGTCGCCGTCGCGCCCCCCTGTCGACATCTTGCGCCCCCGCAGAAAAACAGCAACAAACTTTTTGGCGTCGCCGTTGGCGTCAACGTCAACGTCAGCGGCAGCGCCAGCGTCACTGCTCTGTTTACGTTTTCTCTTTCGTTGGCGGCAGCGCGGAGCAGTTTGTATTAATTTCTTAGTTCTTCCGACAGTAAAGAAAAGTTGTACAATGCGTTCAGGTCATGGGGAATACGGCGGGCAGTCTGTTTGGGGAGTTTAGAAACTCCAAAAAGCTAGAAAGCGGTGGAAAATACACAATTATATTGCAGTTAATTCATGGGATTTTTATACTGGCCAGGAATTTGGTTTTTAATTGGTTTAATTTTTGTTAAAATATAAATATTAGTAAACGTTGCTAAAAAACTTTATAGTTGTTTTAGGAATTTGATAATTTTAGAGGTAAATGCTTAATAACTCCATTATTTATATTCCTAAATAAACAGTTAACGATATTAATTTAATTTCATGTTAAATATAGGGTTTGGCACATTTTAATCAACTTGTATCTAAGTTTCGTAAAGCTACGTACTCAGATAGACGAAAAGTGTACCTAAGCAGTGAGTCAAAGGAGGAGGAAGATGACAATAGTCACCCTCTTGCTCCCTCGCACTGCTCAGGAACACTTTTCGTCGGTCTGAGTACTAGGCTTTAAGTTGGAATCAAAACTTAGACCCAATATTAATTCCTTTTATATTAAATCCGTTAATTATTAGTATAATAATAGATTTTCTCTTAACAAGATAGGAGGTTAGACCTTTGAAAACTACATTTCTCTATGTAGAGTTAAAATTAGAGGGCTATTATATTTATAAGGAGACTAAGCCTTAACCGGATAACGAAAAAGTATAAAAATAGTATAACTATGGTAATTTAACAAAATAACCTTTCCAATCATATTTTAGCTTTTCCCAATTCCCTTAAAAGGAAGGGCACTTGCAATTCGTTGCAGCCTTTGAGATACTTTTGCGCCTTATCTTTATATTCCTTGCTTGTTCTGCTTTTTTAATTGTTCTTTATGGTTATGTGCCGCTACTGTTGTTGTTTTCGTTCCTCTTCGTTGTGGGTTCTTTTATTTTGTTTTTTTTTGTTTTTTTTTGGGGGGTGGTGCAAATTCCGGCACGAGACTTAATTCACTTAATTGAGCAGGCAGCGACGCCAGCAGTGGCTGTGACTGCGGCAGAGGAGCTGGCCGCGTGGCCTGGCAAATAATAGTTTGAAGTTGGCGCCGGACCCGGCATGGCACGGATACTATATGTACAACGTCTGCCTGCCTTTTGGTGATTTCACTTTCAGATACATTAACACAAGTGCGCTGAAATGCGCGCGCCTTTTGAGTTATTGGCAGCAGCGACGTGGCAGCGCAGCCTCCTTCGCTGCCTTCGCTGCCATCCGCTGCCCATTTTCCTTGGCTCTTCGATTTTATGAATGAAAATCGCGACTTGGTTGGTTTGGCTTTGGTTACGCTTTGCTTGCATCCTCTGCCAGCCGCCACTTGGCATTTGCATGTGTGTGAGAGGCGAAGGATACGTACGCACACACATGGACACGCGTCGGCTGCTCTTGCCATAAAATAAATGCCTTTAGGGGGCAGGAACCTCGCTCCCCTCAATGTCTGCCTCTCTGTGTGTGTGTGTGCTCCATTAATACCATTATCCTTGGGATGCTGGTGGCTTCGCTTAATTTGCCGCTCGCCTCGTCTTCGGTCTTAACTTGTTGCCGGCTCCTTGGGTCAAGTGCAACACGAAAACGCAAATTGCTCAATGAAGAATGTATAATCAAATAAGAAAAAAAAAAGGGAAGAGCAGAGGAGTTGCCTCTTATTCATGTCTTGTTGTTTTTTTTTGTTTGTTCTTCTAAAAAACGTAAACAAAAGCCTGAGCACAAAGAGGGAATTGGTGGCAGCCACCACGACGAATGAGCAATTTGCTTCCCAGTCACGACTTTTGTCCCACAAAGAATGCCACCTTTCAGAGCAGAAGGAGTAGCGAATGGAGTTGAAATAAAAAAGGGAACTTGTATCATTGATCTTTTATATATATTTTTAATTCCTTGACATTTGATAAGACAATTTATATACTAAAAATATTTTAAAGTATGTTCCTTACACATAACTTTTAATACCTAATATCTATCTTATAAACTTAATTTCTAAATTATTCTCAATATATTTCCTTTGATCCCTTTCAATACAATTAATATCTCTAGCTTAATAACAAACTAATCACTCCTAAACTGCTGTATCATTGCACACTTTCCATATCTATCCACCGGTAGGTAGTAGTAGTCAATCCCGGCCCCCCATCAATTACTATACAAGCCGTGTGCTGTATTAGCCTCTATAAAACCCAGCCCCCTTGTTAATGACATTCGATTGGCGGCCAGAGGGTTAAGTTCCAGAGCCCAAGATAAGAGTTCGAGTTCAACAAACCTCAAGTTGGCTAGTTTGGGGATTTCGAAGGTGGGAGGATCGCCTCAAGAACCCTCGTGCTTATCGCTGATGACACTGCAGGTTTGTTTGTGCCAAACAAACAGCTGTTTTGACCACAACAGAGAGAGGGAGAGAGCGGTGTCCATATTGTAGCAGCGATTGAAAGATTTGCTCACGCTCTCGCGTTGCAGCTTATATGGCAGCAGCAGCAGCACGGTCTTAACTTGGCTTAATGTATGCCCACACGTAGTAGTGGCAGCGGCAGCGGCGTCGGCGAGTTGTGGCACGAAATCTTATCAATGAATGCGCATCACTTGCACTTGTTTGCACCACCTAAGGGGGCATGGCCATATGATGGCATGCCATGGCAATGGCTATGGCTATGGCAATGGGTTCGGGGAATTACCGGCTGGCGACGACGTAAATGGTTCGACCAGCGATGACGATGACGACGTCAGTGTCGATGTGATGATGACGTGACTCACAGACGCTCCATAAGCAACAACTACTACATCTAGACTCCGATGCACTCGAACTCTCGCACTCCCTCTGTGGCACACGCACACCATTAGCATTATTAAATCGCCAGCCGCAAATTTGCGGTTGCGTCACCTACTTAACACGCGGACCCATGGACATGGACATGGACATGGACCACGGCCAGCAGCTGGCCGGGAATGTTGGGGGAGCACGAGAGAGAGAGAGACACGGGAGCCCAGCATCCGTGAGTTTGCTTAAGGATAACAGGCCCCCAACAAGAGCGGCAGCAAAAATTTCCATTAAGCCAAATTAAAGTTATCGTGAGCAGAACAGCGGCAGAGGCGGCGAGGCAGCAGCAACGCAGGCACAACAAATCAGCTTCCTGCCCAATTCACCACCCACTCGGTGACACTGGGAAAAAACGATGTGGTTTAGGTTCATAGGTTCAATACTTACAATAAGAAAGCAGATATAACAGAGAAATTGAAGTATCATAGATCATTTTAGGGTTTATAACCCATTTTAACTCAGTAACCTCTACCATTTAAATCAAATAAAGCCGTTAGACTTACTTCATACGAGTATATCATACTTCATTTATTAATCATATTACAAAGTATATATTTTATATTATTTGCACAGTCAGTTTCTAAAAATTTGCAAGTTTCAAGTCTTAATGGTGAGTTTTCAAATCTCTAGATCTCTCAAGAGAACCTTCCATTATTTTCCTCTATGTACTGTTGTTGTTCGTCCTGCCCTCGCCTGTCCAATCTTCCATTTTCATTTCTCTCATTGCTGTTCTCTCTGACAACAGCCGCCCAACCACCCACACAACAACAATAGCAATAAGGGCTGGGGGAGGTAGGAAAGCATGCTTTTTCTCTTTCGCTCTCCGTATTACTCAGACCTCGGAGTGGTGTACGTGCAATTGGAAAAGTGGTTTTCATACTAGTGGATGTGGATGTCCCAAAACCACCACCACCAGCCCAGCAGCACCACCAGCACCATCATATCAATCCACCGATCCACCCATATAACCCAGCACAACCGTATTCCTCGTCCTGTGCTCGGTAGGCTTTATTATGTCAGGACCTCGGGGGGGGGCTAATGGGGAGGGGAGGTATACGATGGGTGGGTGGCATAGCATTTCACCCAATTTCATTATATTTGCCAACGTTTTTAGCTTTTATACGTCACACGGCATATCTCACCACACCCAACACGGGGCGACGGAGGAGGAATATCCATCCAGAGTGGGTGGTTGGGTTGGCTCTTTTTATAAGAGGGATATCGGAGTGCGGAGAGGGTCGTACGATAGAGAAAAGCCGGCTCGACTTTACTGCGCAGGGTCGCCAACTCGACTCGATGGGAGAGGGGTGAGAGGAAGGGTGGTTGGTTCAGTGGGTGGTGGTTGGTATACGACTGTAGGTGGTTTTCGGCTGCCAGTGCTGCCAACCCATTATTATAAGGAATATAATATTATAATAATGTCAGGCATAAAGTGCCAAAGAGAGACGGAAAAACCAGAGAGAGCGAGATGGGAAGCGGTGGATTGAGGAGTGGAAGAGGAAGCACCCAACCCCGTGGGCGCTGATGGAGCTTACACACACACACACACACACAAACACCAATGGCCTGTGTATATGTACAAAATAAGGTTATTTTATAAACAGTTCAGGGTGTTATAAAGGGGGTTCGGGGCCTGACATCGGAGGGTTGTGTCTGTGCTGTTGTGTGGGTGTCCGTATCGAGGCAGAGCCGGAATAAACGAGTACGGGGGAAGTACGGGCAGTCCGTGAGTCGGCGTCATAGTCACGGCTGGGCGCTCGTGGGCGGACATGGGTTAAAGCGACAGCCAGCCCTTAAAGAGGAGCATTAACCATGGAACCGTTAAAGAAAGGACACGCAGATTGCGGATATTGCGACGCAGCTTAAGTTTTCAGATCAACAGAGATGGTACATTGAGTTATGGAAGCGAGGAATTGGGCTTTAATAGGGACTATTAGATAGGATCAACTCGGAAGTATAAATATCTTAAGTTTAAACCAAACTAGTAATATTTTAGACTCACAAGATCATCTATTTAGAGATAAAACCTTAACGTAGGACTTAAAAGTGATCGTTCTTTAACGGAAGATCAACGATCAACATTTCTTAACTTACAAATAGTACAACATCTTAAACATTACTTATTCGATAATACATTTGACTTAAAACTACTTGCATAACCTAAATAACTATTAATACCAAGAACAATCCTCCAGATTGTCTTTAAAATTCCTTTGCCATTCCATGCGACTACGAAACACTCTTTTTTTCCGCGTTTCGATAGCCTCTTGCTGTGCACAATAGGCCATTGGAAAATGCCAGGGGCCAACCTTGGTCCGATCCGTTCGCTTTGTGGCTCGTATCCATGTCCAAATCCAAAAGCCGATTCAAACTACGTGAATTTGCGCGCGCTCCGCTGCAGCCGTTGTCCAACATCTCCAACATCCGTTATATCCCACCACGCCAGCAAAAGCGGCAACCTTCGCTAAATCGAGCGTGCGAGGCCGAGCGCCGTATTTACCACTCACCACACTACGCCGCTAAAAACAGAGCTCGGGGTTGGCTGGGGGTTTTTGGGCTCTTGGTTGGGGGTGGTGGATTCATCGTCTCCTTTTAGATTTTCGTATTTTTGCCATTCTAAGCGAAACGCACTAGAAAAGCGGTCGCTGTCAGCCTCATCTTCTTCTTCTGCGTTCCCCATTTCAATCATCCCACTCTTCTTCTTCGGCTCTTCGAAGTGTTTTCGAAACGCAAAAAGGAAACAAAAATATTTTCAACAAAAATCGGAACGCAACACTGCCAAGTCAGTCGTCGCCGTCGTTGTTGCCGCCATCATTTATTTTTCGTCGTTTCTTTTTTTCTGCTTCGAACAAAATTAAACTCGAGTCTCGGAACGAACGAACGAACGTTCGCTTGGAACGGCAAAAGTTGCGATATCAACAGCACAGGCAGCGGCAGCGGCAGCAACAACAACCACAGCGATGGCAGCTCACGAACGAAACGATTTTAATACATGAAATTTCAGTATACACACACACACACAGACGCATACATATGTACATCATCATTATTTGTTGTTTTACCCTCGCTCGCTCGCTCACTCTCTTTGCCTGCCGCCTGGCAGCTCTCTTTCCACCGCCCTCGCCCGTCGCTGCGGCCCACACTTTATTTTTACTGTGCGACTGTACTGCTCTCGCCTCGTCGGCTTTGCGCATTGCCGTTCGTTCGGATCATCATCGTTGTTGTATTTTTATATGGCTGTATGTATGTATGTATGCAGTGAGTCGAGTCAGCACCACTGCACTGTGGTCGAGATAACCACTTTTCTTGGTAAAAATGAATAACTTGTTAAGTTTGAAAGATATGAATATAAAAATGTACCAATCATCATTATAAATTTAATTAAAATTTTAAAGTCATTGGAAGATATTGTATTAAAACGATCCGGATCTGGCAACTATATCCTTTAGCTGCCATAGGAACGTATGGGAAAATTTAAAGATAAATGCATAAAACTTAGGGAACTTAATTTTCTTTTTATTTTACATAACTTTTATGGTCACACTATTTCTGATATAAGTTATAAATCATATTATTTGACAAGTTCTTCAAAATTGTGTTTTGGACAGAAAAATGGTCGGCTGGACCATAGTGCATTCGATGTGGATGTGGAAACTGTTTGTGGAGTGGAGTCTTTGTTGGTTGGGGCTGTGTATATTTCGGTATGTAGCCAGGGCTACATATATACCGACAGTTTTTTCCATAGTATTTTTTTGTAATTTTGTGTTTACCAAGCGGTTTGGTGAACGTACGTACGCCTTGATAGCTGTTGTTGTTTCCTACACTGCGCGACACCTCTCTCTCTCTCGTCTCTCGTCTTGTCTTATCAGCTGGGCTCGTGATAAGACCAGACCAGCCGCAGGGCAGAAATTTCGCATGCAAGGCCCCATCCACATCGTGATGTTGGAGATGATCATCGGTTATCTGTCAGTTGGCGGCTGTCAGCTGGGCGCGGTAAGTGGAACAGTTAGTTCCGGGAAACGATCAAGGGGATCCCCAATATCATCCACAGAGCAAGGAACGGAAGGTTATAAGAAGTCCAGTGCTAGAGATTGCTGATAGTAGCAGTAGTAGTAGGGAGTATGGTATGATATGATAGTAAGAGATATGATATGATATTCGAAATAGAATTCAAAAGAAACTTGGGATGGGATTTCTTTAAAGAGTTAGACTTATTTGTTTTTAGAGGTTTAAGATTATAGATATTGGTTCTATAATAGGATATTAGTATATATTAATGAATGTTAGGTTAGGAATACTTTAAATCTTTAGGAAAATTAATCAAATAAAAGCTAAGATCTGAGATTTTTAGTAGGTGGGAGTCTTAAAGATAAATATACCATGAAAATCTTTAAAATTTCCTCCAAACTTATGGTTTTCAGAACTTAAATCTGAAAATAACGCTCTCATAATAATATTTTCTATGTTATTCTCAATTTAATCCAAAATTCCTGGCAAAATAAATTCCCAGCACTGTAGTTAGACTATTAACCTTTCCGTAGAATTCTTATTAGCTGGGCTATCAATAAACCAACAGGTTGATTTCCACGCAATTGCATTCCCATTCCGTGTTTTCCCCCCAACCACTTAGTAAAGCGGTTCAATCACAGACGAATTCGTCCTTAGAGTCCCGACGCTCGCAATGACATATTGATGGATCGGCTGGGATGGTCAGGTAGAAAGCGAGTGCTAGAGAAACCAAAATTGAATCCGAAACCCCGAGTCCTCGAAACCGTACGCACTGGCGTGCCTAATGCGCTGCATCCTTTTTGAGGATTACGGTCCTCCTCGTCAGCGACCTTAGGTAGACGGCCTTTGGGCGACTAACAAAGCAATGGGATGGATGGGAAGGATGGGATGGATGATATGGGATGTGTTTTTGGGAAAAGGAAAGGTATTGGGATTTGTGAGGGTCTACGGGACGACTCACGTTTCACGAGAGCCGAACACAGCACAGCTGATTTGCCTTATTCTTTTGAGGCGGAGAAGGAGGCTTGGGAGTCGCCGCGGTTCATTGACCAAAAGTCACCATTCTTAACCGGGAGTTCCCCCCAAACTGGAGCATGTGTGTAATGTATGCTCTCAGCTGTTTTTCCCCCCCATTCATACACAAACACACACGTACGCAAAGCACAGGGGGGGAGTGCGAGAGATGCTCCATCCGTGCCTTGCAAATTTTCAATGTCACCAATTGCGATGCCAACTTCGCTGCCGGCGCGTCGTCGTCGTCGTCGCTGCTTATAAATCTTCGACGTGAAGCACGAAAAACGGCGAACAAGCACAGAGGCAGAGACAAAAAAACCAAAACAGCAAAGCGGCGCGCATTGAAAATTGCTCTAATTCGCCAAAAACAGCTGATTTGGTCGACGACGACGCCGTGCCGTGCCATGGCTTCCTGCTCTGCTCTGGCTCTGCTGCCAATCTCCACCCCCTCCCCAACCCCATCGACACGGGGACTCGGACTCGAACTCGGGAATCGGACGCGGACTCGCAACTCTGAATCGAAATCGGGGGTTTTGCGGCTGTCAGTCGTGCGGCGAACTCCGTGGTGCGGCAACATAAATGCCGGACGCTGAATATGCTCCCATCAAAAAGCATCAAAACCATCACCACCCACCCATTTCTCCTTGAGTTTGAACACAAAAAAAACACAAAAAAGCATCCTTATATTATGGGAAACACTGTCATGTGTGGTTAGTTGGAACTACTAGGAAGTTTGGGAATTTATCTGAAGAATTTTGAACTAATACTACTATACTATACTATACTATACTATATACTATACTATATACTATATACTATACTATACTATACTATACTATATACTATACTATGCAGCCTCAAGTTAATAAATATTCGTATTATATTCTGCTAAAAAATCACAAACCTAAGAATTTTTAGCTTAAACCTAAAGAAACTAAGCTATACGTAAATATTATTATTTAATTGGGCTTCATAAACCCAAGGAGAGTTTCTATACAACTAAAAAACAAATACTTTTATTAGGGGATAAATATAATATTACAAACTGATTCTGCCCTAGAAATAATAACACATAAATAAGTTTAATTAATAAAAAAGAGGCTTCTAGGATCATAGCTTTAATATTACTTTAAAATATTCAACAAACCAAAGATTTCTACTTCATAAACATCTATAATTAAACTCATAGAACTTCAACTGTGGCGGGAAGACCGGCTCGAGATATCTTTCTCAATTCCCACCGACATCAAGTGCCGCTATAAGAAGAAAATATGCATGTAGCTAGCCGCCCCGCTCTTCCATTTCTTCCCATCTAATACTACTATATAACCAGCGCTCTGTTATTGTTGTGGGTGTTTTGGCGTTCCAAGTTTTCACCAGTCGGGGGAGGGAAAAATAACTGAGCCAGCATGGGAAACACCGAGAGACAAGCCACCATATCGGCGTCGTCATCTCGAGCGCTTCCCAGCTAAAAGAGAGCTGCAGGAAGAAAGAGCGAGCGGCGGGTGCGTCTTCGTCTTCGTCGTCGCTATGCCTCGTCTTCAATTCAATTCATTTTTATTATGATGAGCGAACCGCTGTCTTCTGTGCTTCTTCGTTGAACTTCGGCGATGGCTTGTAATTTTTTTTCTTTCTTATATTTCTTTTTTGTTTTTTTATTATGCCCCGTCTTCTTGGCTCGACTCGGCGCGCTCTTTTTTATGTTTCCAAAGTTTCTTCTTCCTCTTTGGCTCGTACACCTAAATTGCTTTGGCGGCGGAGATCGCGGCTAAAACTCAAACCCAGCTCGAAAACCGAAACTCGGCTTTTTGCTTCTACTTGTTATTTTTTCCTCTTTTTTTTTTCGTTCGTTTTGACGTCTTTTCTGTGTGCGGCTCGGGCTCTCGGGCTCGTTTCGCTGCTATCGGCCGAAGAATTCAAAGTGGGGCCCCAAGACCCGCGAGACTCGAGGCCCGAGACTTAAAAACTCGAGACTCGAGACCAGACCTGAGCCAGAGCGTACCCGATCCGACCAGAGTGGATCGGAGCCAGCACAGTCAGAGCCAGAGCCAAAGCCCACGGCCCAGAGTTATAGCCAGAGTCAGAGGCACTGGAGGGAGCGACAGCGACAACGACGACATCGTCGACCGACTTAAATGCTTGGAAGTTGGCTCTTAAGCGAACAGTGGAGCGGAATTGGGATTTATATTTTGAAAACATATATAGAAATCCCTAAAGTCATATCTAAGCGTTAGATTTTATAGAATATATCTTATTTAATATTAATAAAAGAAAAAGAAGTTCCTGAAATGATACATAATAATATAATTATTTAAAACATGTTTTTGTATTAATACTAATCACTTCATAGACCTAAGCCTTTCCTAAAAAGGTTTTAGGTTTCTTAAAGATGATCTTAATATTAATTCTATATATTTGAAGTAAAATCTCGTAAAATGTTTAATGAATGTGATTTTATTATGAACTAATATAAGGAAATTCTGAAGGATTTTACGCCCTACTTTTATAATATATATTTTGCCTTAAAAAAAAGTTTTTACTATTTTTTATGTGGAATACTTTAAAAATGCAGCATAATAATAAAAATTTAAATATTTTTAAACCAATAATACCCAACATTTTTGAAAGTTCTAGGAGAAATCTATAAATCAAAGTATTAAGTCATATTTTAAGCTTCTTAGTTTTAAAGACAGCTTGATTCTTTTATAAATATTCAAGTTTATCCCTTAATTTTCTATAATCAAGCCCCTTTTAAGTTAAATTTCGACCACAGTGCCTCCATAGCGGACGACGACGTTTCGTTTTGTGGCCGTTGTCGTCCCGGGCTCTGGCTCTGGCTCTTGGCTCTTGGCTCTGGCTTTCGGGCAAACATTTCGTGTTGCTGTGGTGTTGCTGCTGTTGTTGCCTCTGACGATGACTGGCTCCGGCTCTCAGGTTGGGTTGCTTTCTGCTGGCTGGCTGGCTGGCTGGCTGACTGGCTCCGGCTGCTTGGTTGGCTCATAACCTGAAACTTGAATATTGTGGAATTTGAAGGTAGCGACGATGTTGCTGTTGCTGTTGTTACTGCAGCAGCAACAGCAGCGGCAGCAGCAGCAGCACTAGCAGCAACTGCAGCGACGCTGCGTGCGAGCTTTAGACTCGGCCCGTCAATTTGGAGCCAGTCCCAGTCCCAGTCCCAGTCCCGCTCACCGCCAAACCTCGCGACTGCTTTTCAGTCCGCAGCTGAAACGAGTTGCTGGCGAAGCGTAAAATGCTGCTGTTTTCGATGTTGGGGAAAAAGCAACGAACGCTTGACGGGGGACTGGCTTTTGTGTTGCTTCGGCCAGAGTGATGTTGATGTGGCAATAAAATTCAACTTCCAGCAACATCAAGCTGGCGAACGCAGCTCGAAAAATCATCATCATCAGGCCAGGTTCGTACCAAGATGATGGCCAGCATTGTATAAATGCTGCTGCGGCTTATAATGATGGCAGGCAGCGAACATTTCTCCATTCGAACGAAAATTAGCGTAGATAGTTTTCTTTTTGTTTTGTTTTGTTTTGAGTTCGAGGTTCGGCTTGATTTTCCCGTTGCGATTTGATTTTGAGCGAGCTTTTTTCGCTGATTGGATGTTTTTTAGCGCAGCTCGCAGCTTTTAAGCCCGCGCGCGCACACACGGCGTATGCGCAACGAGCTTCGGCCGCATTACACATACGACCAGTTGTCGCCAGCATCAGAACAATGAGCAATGAGCCAGCGGCGAGCACTCGCCTTTAAAGCAAACAGCCCGCCGATGATGATAAGAATGACTCAGCCCAGGGTATGGGTATGGCTTTGGGTATATGGACATGAAGCAACCAAGCGATAATTCCGAGAAGGGAAACAACTTTCGTTTCGGGGGATTCTCGCTGCGGCAACGTCTTTGGCCGTCGTTCCATTCCGTTCCCAAAAGGGCGAAATCCGTACGGCCAGCATGTCTAGACTCGCTCCAGCCCCTATACCAAAAATAACACCGAAAATACAGCTGCAGACGCGCGAGAACCAAAAACGAGGGATGAAATGCGATGATGAGACATGCGGCAGCGGCAGTGGCAGCAGCGGAGTCAGAGGCAAAGGCAGACTGGCTGAGGCAAACAAGGGACAGGCCACTGGCAGGGACAGGGGGTAGAAAAATGCGAAACACATGCGACTCAACGACGACGACGACGACGACGACGACCTCGATGACGATAACAGCGGACGGGAGCGAAAACTCACCCTCTTCGGTTCGGGTTCCGAGACTCTGCTTGGCTCATGTTCGTACTGCGAGTATATTTTCCCCCATCAAATGCTGAACTGCAACGGCAACAGCAACAGCAGCAGCACCGGCAAACAGAAAATATGCAAGCATATGGCAACCCTTATGGATATGGGATATGACAAAGGCCGTTCGCCGTTCTTCGGTCTCGACCGCCGCTCGCACAGATGTTCAAAACGCAATAGGGAAAGTGTGTGTGTGCCGGCAATTGCGGGGTGGCAACACTGAAAAAGGGGAAAACTCAAAAGAGATGTGGGTTTTAAATCCCAAGCATGATTCAGCGATCGATAGGCCAGAGGAGATTACATCAATTTTTATTAGAAGTATTTTAAATGATGAAATCAAGAAACTTTATTATACATTAAATTTTATTTATATACAATATATACAATTTATATACAAAAATTCTAGATGAATTTTATGAGTAACTATGGTCTCTACTTAAGATCTTTATACAGAATACTTAAAGTAATTAAAAAAAAATAACAAATTCAATAATATTTAGCTTAGCTAAAGTTGTTGCTAGAAATTCCCAAGTAAGAATTCGATGGCATGTTAGTACACAATTTCCCAAATCTTGAAGTCCCAATGAGAACGTTGCACATTCGAAATATTAATAAAAATAAATATTGAAATAAATAAATATATAACTAAATAAATGCATAAATAATTAAAGATAAATAAGAGTAACTATATATGTATAATATAACATAATAATACTTATTAAAATTATATTCTACTAACTTGAAGAATTAAAATATGATTAATTTGTCTATAATAATATTTTCAATTGTTCTACAAACTCTATAATTTTCAATACTTCCCATCTCGCTTTTTATGATGGAATATATAGCCTAGCCTTTCCGGAGAATTCTTCCCTGCCATTGTTCCGTGTTCCTTCCCGTGTTGATCCAAAATCATGGCTGGAGCAGAACTCGAAAAACCAAAAATAGTTTCGAAAAAGAAAAACAGAGAAGAAACCAAAGAAAGACAGAAAGAAACGGAGAAAAGTCCCACAATAAATGTGGCGGAAGTTGGCTGGGCAAGAGCCCGAGCGAGCGGCGGCAGCCCCGAAGAAGAGCAATCGTCGCGCTGCCCACACAGTTTTTCAGTGCGTTTTATTTTAAGAAGATTTCGAGCAGCGTCGATGAGCAATGCCAGCAGTAGAGGCAGAAGGGGGACGTGGCTGCGTCGAGTGGGTGGCGGGGAATGGGGTGGGAGGGTGACTGACTGACGGACGGACAGCCTCGACTTGGCCCGGCTTGACTGCCGCTCTTGTGCGTTGTTCTTGCTGCCTTTGCTGGCATTTTCCATTTCATTTTCATTTTCATGGCTCGAGTGGGCGGAAGGAATCGGACGGGGGTTGCCGGGGCGAAAAAGGAAAATAGGGGGAGTTCAAGTCTGCCGCCTGCCCTGCCTGACTTCCATTTTCTTGATAAGTTTTTCAGCTGCCTGGGTGTGTGTGCTGTGTGTGTCCTTTGTTGGGGTTGTGCGGGAACTGGGTGCAGATTTATGAGGCACAGAGGGAAAAAGGGACAGCGATCTAGGGAGAAAAGTTAAGGATTTTCAAAGGGTTACTAAAGGTCTTAGGTTTAATATGTTAATAATTGTATTATTAGGTATTTTTATGACAAGAAATGTATTTAAAAACTAAAATCAATTTAAATTAAGCCGAAAAGTATGCCACAATGAAATTTTAACTCGAAATATTTCTTATTGCATACTTTTGGAGTCTTTATTTAATTGATTTCTAACCCAAAACTCCTTTTAACAGAGTTTCAATCAAAGTTTTCTTATTTCATAGTCTTTATTATATTTTAAAAACAGAAATTCAGTTTTTCCCTCTGTAGGATTTTTTTCCCTCGAAACTTTTTAAACTCCTTTGTATTTCCCATTTTTTTTTTGCGGCAAATCACAAAATAAATTGTATTTTTTCTTGCGATTTGCAGGTGAACTCCGCGATGGGTCTTCAAGCAACAGCCGCCACGAAGCGGAAGCATGAGCTGACCTTCGATAGCAAGGATGCCAACACCACCTACACGGGCACCTGTGCCCCGCCCCCCGTCAAGGCCAACAAGTGGGCCATTAGCAACAACAACTACCTGGAATCGCTCGAGGAGCAGCAGCAGCAGCAGTCGCCAGCGGAGCCAGCTGCAGCGGCCATCATCGAGTCCAACAACAACCATATTGTGGTGGATGGATCCATGGATATGGACATGGATATGGATGCCATGAAGCCAACGGAGACAAGTATTAGCAATGGTCATGAAGTTACTACCAGCGTGGTCACCGCCCTAAAGAGTCAAGCGGAGGTGCCGCTGCCACCGACGGCGAGTGCCGCCATCCCGGAGGACAGCATTGCCAAGCTGGAAGTGGTGACATCCGCGGTGCCCTGTGAACCCTGGACAGGCTCGACAACGCCCTCGGTGGTGGCTGGAGGCGCCGCAGCATCCTCGGAGCCGGTGGATTGCATCTCCAAGCTGCAGGCCGTGGCCGTGCCCAGTGATCCTTGGGGCAGTATTGCCACACGCTCCACGCTGGCAACGACGCTGCTGAGCGCCGATGAGCTGGACGACGACGATGATGATTTCGAGGACGATTACGAGGAGGAGGAGAGCATCATACCCACCTACTGTCCCATGCGATACCATCCCTTTGTGCCGCATCCGCACCCGCATCCGCACTCGCATCCGCACCAGCTCCCGCCGCATCCTCTCCAGCAGCAGCAGCAGCAGCAGCAGGCGCATCCCCAGCAGCAGCAACAGCAGCTCTCCCAGCAGCAGCAGCAGCAGGGACATCCCCAGCAGCAGCCACAGCATCCGCAGCAACAGCAGCAGAGGAGCTATGCCCCCGGCTATGGCAGCCGGCAGCCCAACTATTACTCGGAGCCCTTCCCGCAGCAGAACTGCTCGCGGACCGGAGGACCGCAGCACATGACCCAGGCGCCGCCGACGCCGCAGCAGGCGCGCGGATTCGCGCCACCTCAGTGGGCGACGGCGGGTGCGGGCGGCAGTCCGGCGAATCCCGCGGCCGGAGCCCAGCAGTTCTATGAGACGGCGAACGGAGGAGGAGCCTATGCCCAACCGGCGGCACCGCCACAGCAGACGATCCGTTGTGCCGAGAATGGCAAATCCTACTTGGATCTGGGCTGCAGCAGTGGCTCGCCCACAGCCGCCGCTGGAGGATCGCCCAGCAGTCCGCCGCCCTCGGCGGCGCCCGTTCCCGTTCCCTTTGCCGGCCTGCCGCTGCACGGTCTGCCCCTGAAGCGATGCTGCGATGGTCGGGCCGGCGGCTGGTGCAGTGCCAACAGGAGTTGCTACAAGGACACCCGCCTGAAGATACGCAATCTGTCCATGTTCAAGCTCTCCCGCTTCCGCCAGGTCTCGGAGCAGTCGCTGTACCGCTCCGTGCTTATCTGCAATACTCTGAAGAGGATCGATCGCGAGATAGAGGCGGAGGCCAAGGAGCTGCATCAGGCGGCGCAGCAGCATCACCAGCAGGCGGCGGCTGCAGCAGCCGCAGCAGCAGCGGCGGCAGCCCAGGCAGCGCAATATCATCCAGCCTACCAGCAGCAGCAGCAACAGCAGCAATCCCCGACAGCGCCACTGCATCCGCATCCCCAGCAGCAACAGCAACAGCAGCAGCAGCAGCAGCAGCAGCAGATGGATTATGCGCCCGTTTTGAACTGTGCCCGCTTGGCCAACATGGATCACTACCAGCAATTGAGTTTCCAGCCCCAGCAGCAGCAGCAGCAACAGCAACAGCAGCAGCAACATGGCTACCATGAGCGGCTGGAGAGCCAGCCCGCCTACAGAGGAGTGGCAGCGGGAGCCAGTGGCTTTGCCACGCAGCCCAGCAACTGTGATACATCCCCCAATGGCGGCGGCAACAGCAGCAGCAACAACAGCAACTCGTCGCCAGCAACAGCGGCCAGCAGTAGTCTGCATCCGTACGACCACTATCCCTTCCGGGAGTCGCAGTCTGGCCGAGCCACGCCCTTTCCCGCCTGCCCTACAACCACAGCAGCAGCAGCGGCAGCAGCTTCGGCGGCAGCAGCAGTAGCAGCGGGACCATCCAGCGCAGCATCAGCCGCCATGAGCAACTGCATCACCAGCAGCAGCAGCTCCAGCGCCAGCGCCAGCGCCAGTGCCCCCGCCATCAGCAGCAGCAGTGGGAGTAGCAGCAACACCAGTTCCTCGACCGTCATGAGCAGCAGCAGCAGCAGTGGCACCAGCAGTGGCAGTAACTCCTCCAGCGTCAGTGGGAACAACCCTACCGTTGCCTCGATAGTCACCAGCAGCAGCAACAACTGCGATACCAGTGACTCTGGCTATGCGGACGACGACTCCACGCGCTCCATCAACTGGAGTTCGGTGCTCAGCCTTAGCTCCCAGTCGGCGCTGGATCCGCTGAACAACAATGATCTGTTCAGCATACTCCCGGCGGCGGCGACGCCCACAGCAGTGCCAGTCTCAGTGCCGGCCAGCAGTGCCAGCTCCTCCTCGTCCTCCACGCTGGCGTTTAGCGGCAGCTTCACCACGGTTCAGGCAAACAGTGGGAACAGCAGCAGCAGCAGCAGCAGCAGTGGGAGTTCGAGCTCCACCACGGCCACCTTCACGACTCTGTCCACCATCTCCTCCGCCACACACTCGCTGACCTCGTCGTATGTGAGCAGCATCAGCTCGAATGTGTCGGCGGGCGCCAATACCTGGGAGTATGGATTCCTGGATATGGAGTTTGGACTGGGATCCGAGTTCACGGAACTGGTGCCCAGCTGCAAGCTCAGCTCCGAGGATCTGTTCAAGAGCGGATTGGGTGGTCAGGTGGTGGCCGCCTCGCGCCTTCATGACAACGAGCTGGAGCAGCCTGCCCACATCATGGTCGGCAGTTAGTATCAGTTGTAGACGACGACGATAAGGACGAGGACGACGACGTGCTCCTCGGCGGATAGCGGCGGCGTGCTGGTCGCGTCGCCAGCTGGCGCCCACTAGCAATTCCAAGCAGTATTGAAATGAGAGAAGGAAAGAAGGGGAGGAGAACGGAGACGGGGATTCTCGATCGTAATTGCTAATTATGCTCAGGTTGTGAACGTGCATGTAACCCTTATCCTAGGTCCTACGGCATCCTCAGCTCCGCTCCTCCACACAAGCAATCGATGGCACACAAATTAATTGCAATTTATAAGGAAAGAAAAAAATCGTAACTAAGTGAGAAACATAATGAAAATACGAAGGAAACACAATGATTATGACAAATGAGCAAGCAAAAACTATTAGCAAATTTTTGATAAGTGTAAATATTGTGAGTTAAGTAAGTTAAAAGGCAGTGCAGCGAACTCCTAGGCTTAAGTCAGTTCGATGAAACGGAAAATTCTATATATTAGCGTAACTCTAGCTTTGTTAGTTGCAATTGTTGCAGTTTTTCGATTCCACAACACACCAACACCAACACAACAACAATGTCAAAACGAACAACAAACAGCAGTTTGGCGAATTTTTCAACCACAACAACCAGATCAATTAACAAAATTATGTTTTGGCTACAAAAGATTAAGCAGAAGCCGATGAAAAATCGAAAAACGTTTACTATATATTACTAGCCATAAGTATTATTATTTATATACAAGAACCGCAAGAAAACAACAAACAAACAACAAAAGAACAACTTAAAACAAAGTTTTATAAAAGAAAAACAAAGAAAAAGAAAAAACAACAAAAAAAGAACAAAAAAATTTTAAAATGCAAGCAAATATAAAGAATTTGTTTAAAAAAAAATTAAACACCATCTTTTGACTTTTTTCGGGTATTGGGCTATTTTTCAGATGAAAAACATGCGGAAATTCAACAATAATAGCCTTGGAATTACTAGCTTAATTTTTTATTAAAAAAATTATAAATTTTTAAATATAATATCGTAGCTCCCAAAGTGGCTGCTGAAAAAAGGGTTAGCAAGCAGTGCAAAATGGTTTTAAACTCAGATGGCTATCATTTTTAAGAAAGCAGTTCAAATTCACTGCTTCCTTAAAAGTGTTAGCATTCTAAGTTTCAAACCATTTTTGTACTGCTTACTAAGCATTTTCCACTGCTTGCTAAATCCAAGTTTTAAACCTTTGGCCTAAGGTATTTCCTCAGTCTGGCAACGCCAATGTCATAAATATGTCATGAACGTTCCTTAGTTTTCCGGAGTTTTTCCGAGGAAACGCACATTTCCCGTATGCCCACAGAGCTTCGCACCCAATTCAAGGGTGCGGAAAATGCTCGCGGAAAATGCTTGAAAACCTCGACATTCGTCGCGATATCTGGCAGGGTTAATGTTTTGAGTGTGACCAGTTGTCAGGAAAGGGAAAATCCGATCATTTTCGGCTGAATATAAAGTATTAAGAACAGCAAACCAGGCGGGCACACGTGAAAGATCTTTTAAAAATAAAGAATTTAAAATTTTATCATAGACTGTAATTTACTGTTATTATTAATTTATAAGCTATTTTAATCGGTCTACATTACGTTGAAAAGAAGCAGCTACCAACGGCTTTCCTCCCATCCTAAATAATATGCCACAATATTTGTTTATAATTTTATTAAGTAAATAAATACAAAAAAAATCAAAGTTTTATATTCTTAGTACTTCTGGAAGACTCATTGGGCTTATTCTTCTTAGTTATTTTGGTTCGTTACATTTTCTTTTTTTGTTTATTGCAATTCTGCATGCATTGTTGGGTTTCAGTTTTGTTTTAACAAAAAAAAATAAAAATAAAAAAAAATAAGTAAAAAAAAATAATATGAAAAAATAATATGAAAAAATATGCAATATTTGGGAAAACAAAAAACAAACAAAAAATGTCGCCTTCCTTTGGATTAGTTTGTGTAAAGTGCCGAAAAAAGTTTCAGAAATGGTTGTAGTTTTCTCGCTTCCTTGCTCCTCGTTTAAGTTGTTTAAGTTCCCCTACTAGGACTTCCTAGGGCGCTTGGGAGCCCCATCGCAATTGGGCAGATGACGCTGTAGGTAGCCCTGATAGGTGAACTTGCGGCCGCAACGATCGCAGACAACCTGGCGCTGCTTTGGACGCTCTGGCTCCTCACTGGTGTACTTGTCACGACAGGCGTCGCAGGCATAGCGACGCTTCGCCTGGCCAACGTCAAAGACGACGGTAAAGTTATGTTTGCAAAAGGAGCACCTGTACTCCTTGATCACCACCGGCTTGCCGCCTTGTTGTTCGCCCAGCTCTCGCGCCTGGGCCTTCAGCTGGTCCTCCCGCTTGTGAGATTCCATGTGATCCTTATGCTTGCTCTCCTCGGAGAACTTTCGAGTGCAGCGATCGCATCGGATCGACATAACGCCAGAATGGCGGATCATGTGCTTCTTAAGGTAGCTCACCGAACCAAAGATCTTGCCGCACACCGTGCACTGGCGATCGTCGTAGGACCCCGCTGTGTGCTGGCGTGCACAGGCGCGCATGTGCATAATCAAAGATCCGGATGTGCGAAACCCGTTGCTGCAATGGGGACAGTAGGACGTATTTTTGCGGTAAGACAGATTCCGGGCGGCATTGGGATTGCGAGGGCCCAGAGTCACAGTTGAAGCGGTCACAATCTGCAGAACAGAGTGGGAGCCGTTGCCCTGCACCTCCACGGTGCTGTTCCCCACTCCTAGCTGCTGCAGGGTGCCAGGGGCACCGTTCTGGGGTCCGTTGCCCTGCACCTCGACGGTGCTGTTCCCCACTCCCAGCTGCTGCAGGGTACCAGGGCCACCGTTCTGAGCACCGACCAGAACCACTGGCGCTCTTAATGTACCCGGACACGGGTACTGTGTCTGGTCATCGAAGAGTTCCTGGATGGCGGGCACAACGTCCTCCTTTACGGGCGAATTCTTGACTTGCTTGCCGTCCATTCTAGCTGCTTTTTTCTAGAAAAAAATGGCGGAATTTCTCGATTAGAATTCGGCGATCGACTTTTGGCGTGTATTTTGTAAATTTTAGGTGGATTCTCCTTCTGCCCTCCGCCAACAACTTACCCGGTGTCCACTTGTCCCACTGCTCGCCGCTGCCCTCCGCACCTGCTACCTGCTGCTCCTCCTGGATTAAGATTCGTTGCGTGTGCTAGCTTTTGGCGGGTACAAAAAGAGTTTACTAGTCTGGTCCTAGTCGATAGTGATATCGATGGAGGCTGCGAAGCCGATATACTATCGAGTAACTGATCGCAGCGATCGAGTATCGGTTTCGATAGATCGAGCAATCGGCACGTGCGGTGAACTATCAAATTTAAAATTAGCATAATCGAGCGGACAATTCAAAAGACGGATAAGCTGAAACGAAAGTGCACGATGCTGTACAGGGAAAGGACTCGATCTTAACTTTATTAAATTAAATTATCCTACAAAGACGCAAATGCAGATATTCCATTGACCTACTAAAATACTTGTTGCCGAACACTTCTATCTACTTAATACCGTGATTGAAAAAATCAATGAAAAGATTTCTGACGACAAGGGACACTACACTTGTTTGGTCGCGAAATTAAAGTACTGCCAGTGGTATCAGATTTCGCAGCCATGAATGATAATCATAAAAACGAGGAAAGGCAAACAGTTGAAGTGCCTTTTGATAAACCATTAAATAAAATTCAATACCGCAAGAACAACAATAACAGCTAAATATTGTGAGATGTTCTAGGGGTGATGGGCATTTGGAAGTCAAACAAGAAACTGTCGCATTTAATTGAAAACGTCCATTCATCATAAAGAGAGAGAGCGAGGGCATTCCACCCTCCCCTCGAAATGTTATTTAATACCTGCTCCTGCTCCCATTCAAGGGTAATCGCATCAGCAGAAGAAGCTAACAAAATTAGCGACAACAGCGATCCGCGATGATTTGCTTGTGGACGCGTGTGCCTGCCACAAGCATCATTATACACTAATTACCCGAGTATTATCGGAGGGCATTCAATCGAAATGGTATAACGAGTAGCAGTTCCTGCTAGTCCTTTCGATTCCGATCCCACCGCACTCCTGAATTGGTTACTCACATATATCTGACCGCAAAAGAGCCCAGTCCAGCCCAGCTCTTTCCCTTTCGAGCCATCCTTGGCATTGTTGGCTTGACTTTTCAGCGCCCGCGGCACTAAGAGCCACTGAATTGGCAATAAAAAGATTATATAGCCCGAAGGTGTGAAGTGTAGCGGAGAAATCGAGCGGTGCGCAGGAAAAAAACACCCCCAAGGGCGAACATGTGTTGCTCGGAATGAGTTCCCAGCCAGCATCCCAGCGGCATCTCACTCGGTTCGAGTGAGACTTTGCGAGTGAGTGCGCAGCCATATTGCTTATGCCGGGGCCATCCTCCAATCAGCGCCGAAGAGGCTTCTTTGTGCCCTCGGTCAGCCAATGGCAGGGCCTGAGAAATCCCACGCTTCATATGGGTCACAATCTTGGTATTTAGGGCTCTTTAAGTTGTCTCTTGGGATTCTTAATGATTACTGGAAGTTCTTTAAGAGCTTACGTACTGATTTATTTAAAAAGTTGTGTGCTGGGTAATATTTCTGATAGTATATAACTTGTATATTTATCAAAGTTTACATTAATTTGATTCAAATATTAATTCCTTTAAATTTACTAGTTTTTATGGGGGATCTTAGATCTCTCATGCAATATAATACGAAATTTTACAATTTATCAGCAAAAAATATGAAGAATGATAAGCAATGACAAGTGTCCTGGCCACATAACATTACAAATGATAATCTAGATCGAGCGAGCTTGTGATTATAAGGATGTATATATTTAAAGGTAAAGGATAGTAAAAGTTAAAGGAAAGGCTTCCCTTATCATTTTATTTATTATTGTCCTCAAAAGAAGTTCTTTTACAAATTATTCCGGAAATTCAA
Source organism: Drosophila tani (assembly GCA_008042535.1). Lineage (NCBI taxonomy): Eukaryota > Metazoa > Arthropoda > Insecta > Diptera > Drosophilidae > Drosophila > Drosophila tani. Next base: position 614,208 of record VNJO01007634.1, read on the forward strand.
ATACAAAGTATAACGAAACACTGTTACAAATATAAGTATACAAATTAAAGGAGTTATAGTTATATCTGGGATTAAATTTTATTTGCTCTATAGATGAAAGGCTTACTTTTTTGACACATATATAAGAGAATATCTATCTTCTCTTAGAGTTAACAAATCCTTTTTTTGTTAAAGAAATTATTAACCTTAAGAATATGGCTCTTTTTAAGTATTTATTTCGTAAAATAAATTATTAACCTTTGGGATGAAGGCCATATTAGCTAAAGCCCCAATCCCACCTGTTGGTTTTTTGTTTTATTTATGTGTTATAATCTTTATGTATTACAATAAAAATAGATTACCTTAAAATCGCTCTTATATGTATTTTATGCTGATTAAGAGTATAAAAAAAAATTGCTAAAGATTTCCTGCCATATTTCTCATAACAATTTAGGAAATGAAAAATACAATAAATAGATTGTAGAAATATCAAACAAGTGTACCTTGTTTCTGAGAAATAAAACATAATGTTTAGACTCTGTCTAACAATCCTAATTTCTTTCATTACCCAACTAACCTACTTACGGATACCTTTTCCGATTTCTACCAAATGATTTAAGTTCTAAACAAATCGATAAGCTAAACAAATCATTCGGGATCCGTTCCCTTCCTCACTGGCATCACTTGGGCGAGGACTGTACCAAAATCGTAAGATTTAAGAAATAAAATTGGAAAAACTCTAGTAAGAAGTTCCATAAACAATAAACAGGATGCATGCACTCCTGGGAAACTGAGGCGCACTATATACACATAAGAGAGGCAATGCCCGTAACCATTTTACGGCCCACAATTCTTGTTTACACACTTGAGAGGAAACTCAAAGGCTCTCTGGGCACCAGCAACCACCAATGGAAGGAACCGAATACGGTTCCACCCCCACTTGAGTACGGCGCACATTTCCACTCCGTGAATTCCGAGTGGATTCTCGCCGGGGATCTCGGCAGCTATTTAAAGACAGCCCGGAGCGTCCAGCTCAAGCACATTCGTTGCGCAGCCCTCGAGACGTGAAGATCCGCAAAAACAGATACGAAAGATTTCCCGGAGTGAGAACAAGTGCCGGAAAAAATTGAAAACTACTTCTAGTAAAATTCGAAAGAAAAAGAAAAGCAAAAAATAAAATGCTGAATATGGAAAGTGCTAGTGTGGGCGGTGCAATGGCGGGTCTGAGCAAATCGCTCACAACGCCCTTCTCCATCAACGACATCCTGACGCGCAGCAATCCGGAGGCGCGTCGTGTGTCCAGCGTGGACTCTGAACCGGAGCCGGAGAAGCTACGGCCCTCCGATCGATCCGAGCGCTCCGCCTCGAAGTCGCCGCCACTCTGCTGTCGCGATCTCAGCCTGTACAAGTTCTCGCAGGCGAAGGAGTTGCCCCCAAATCCGAATCCCAGGCAGCAGCAGCCCGCCAACTATCTGCAGTATTATGCGGCGGCGTTGGAAAACAATAATCATCATCACCAGGCAACCATCCAAAGTCCATCAAACTCCAGTGCCGCGGACTATATGCAGCGCAAATTGGCCTATTTTGGATCCACCCTCGCCGCCCCACTGGACATGAGGCGCTGCACCAGCAACGATTCCGGTAAGTTATCCCACAAACTAAACTCCATTCAAAAGGAGCTAATGGCTTTCGCTTAGCGGCTTTTGTGATTCCTTTGTGCCTTGCTAATTTTCCGTAATTTTCCTCTTTTCCCTCAACAGACTGCGACTCACCGCCGCCGCTGAGCAGTTCGCCCTCCGAGTCGCCGCTTTCCCACGACGGCAACGGCCTGAGCCGGAAGAAGCGTTCGCGGGCTGCCTTCAGCCACGCCCAGGTGTTCGAGCTGGAGCGCCGGTTCGCCCAACAGCGATACCTGTCCGGTCCGGAGCGCAGCGAGATGGCCAAGAGCCTGCGGCTGACCGAGACGCAGGTGAAGATCTGGTTCCAGAATCGCCGCTACAAGACCAAGCGCAAGCAGATCCAGCAGCATGAGGCGGCTCTACTGGGCGCCAGCAAGAGGGTACCCGTCCAGGTGCTGGTCCGGGAGGATGGTAGCACCACATACGCTCACATGGCTGCTCCGGGGGCTGGACATGGACTGGATCCCGCCCTGATCAACATCTATCGCCACCAACTGCAGTTGGCCTACGGCGGACTGCCGCTGCCCCAGATGCAGATGCCGTTCCCGTACTTTTATCCGCAGCCCAAGGTCCCGCAACCCATACCACCGCCCACCACCCAATCCTCGAGCTTTGTGACCGGATCCTCTGCTTCCTCCTCGCCCATTCCCATCCCGGGAGCAGTGCGTCCTCAGCGTACTCCTTGCCCCAGTCCCAACGGTCAAGTGATGAGCGTGGAGAGCGGAGCCGAGACCAATCACTCGGGGGCGGAGGATATCGATGAGAATGTGGAAATTGACTAAGTGGGAAGCGGGAGCGGGGGCTCGCCCATATTCCGGAGGCACGACGTTTTTGTGATAGCCTTAGAAGTTGTGTTTTAGTCTCTATGTGTAACCTATAGATAGCCAATAGCTTTAGTAGTGTTAAGTTTTAGTTGTACTTCGAAAGCTAAATAAAATTGCATATGAAAAAATATTTAAAGATGTTTATTTTAATTTTAGAAAATGTTTTATGGATTGATTCCTTGGGATATTTTATATACTTTTATATTCATCGAAGCTTAAAGCAAATATGAAAATATAATTAATAAAGAAACTTACTTAAACTCTTACAATAATTACTTGTGTTTACTTAAAGAAAAAATAAATGCTTTAAGATTTTAAGAAAAAAGGATTTGTAGCAGAGGCCTGGCAAGTGTCTTCAAACGAGATAGTTCTGTTCTCAAATGATGTGCAAGTGTTGCTAAGATTGGTTCGAACCTAAGGTTTAAATACGTTTAAAAAATGAAATACAGTTTCAAAATTTAAATAAAATATTTTAAACTGCTAAAACCAAATGTTTCAGCATTTAAATAATATTAAAATTAATCCCAGATCACAAACTCAATCACAAACACTAGTAGAACTAAAAAATAAATGAAATTCTGATTTTCTTAATACTCCCAGCCTTTTGTATAATTAAACCGATACCACATGACCTCAATTTCACATCATCAGCCGGGAGAGGCTTCTCTCAGACCCTTCAAGAATGACAGCGATCGGGGCGCTGCAGGGCCTCGAGATCCGTTCCACTGAAGTGGCCATGCGTGTGGCCGGCACCGAAGCCTTGCGAATAACTGGAGACAGAAATGATGATTACCGACTATGACGAGCCCACTCAATGTCGACATAGAAGTGCTTCAATGTGTCAGAAGAGTCGGCATAGACGTCTGTGACCCACAAACCACTGACTTACATTACGATTCCCTCGATTACGACAGGCGCTTTTGCGAAGATCAGAAATTCGGGAAAAGGGAGAGGGAGTGGGAGAGGGAACAGCAACATAGACATGTCCTTAGCGCGCACAGTTGGTGGCTGACGACAACAAGGACACGCCTCAAGTGGCGCCTGGCGGCGACAGTTTTAACGGTCCGACTAGGCGATTGTTTATAAACAAACAAACAAATAGAATCACAAGCTGACGCTGCCCAAGATCGGTATCCGGAAAAAGGACATGGACCAGTGGAGAATTAAAGCAACTGATCATTGGACTAAATATCCACTTAAAATAGAAGCAGGAGCGTCGGACAAGAATGTTGCTTACATTACTTGTTTGAGATTTCCAATTAGCACTATGAAAAAATAGGATTGTAATTAAGGATGATAATTATTATTATCAAAAACATATTTTTATTTATTACCAGCTATTAATTCAGTTATATTTATTTAAATGTAAATGAAAGAAGATTTTTCAATAATATTCTTCCTTTACATTTTTTCCAAGTGCCGACTATGGGGTTACAATTGGGGCATTGAACGTGGCACTCTGCCGACTGCCAACTGAAACAACAATTTTTTGGACTGAGCGATCTTTAAGTACATATAATGCTCGGCGGGCACATTCTTTGGCTAAAAGCCCGCAGGCAGCAGCATTTGACAAATTTGGGACACTAAAATCGATTGACAGTTGTAATTACTTGTGTCAATAAACGAGGTTTTAGCTATTTTGTATCTTGCGGCCTCTCTCCTTGTCATAATTTTACTTTTAAGCAAACATTTACTAACAGGAAGCTTGTTATTCAGCCAATAAAAATAGTAGAGAAGATCAAGGGATAGGTAGGAAAGAATAATAATAATAATAATAATATATAAAAAAAAGTAAAACCCAAATTAAAAATTAATTTGAATATCATTAAAATATCATTATTATTATTTCTTATTTATTTTAAACTTTAAAAAATATTGTCAGGGATATATAAGCTTTGATTTTAATAATAAATAACAAAAAAATAAAATCCTTTGTTGCTAAAAATAAAGGCATAGTAAAGAGCAAAGCTAATAATACGAAATAACGAAATATAGATCACAAAAATTAAAGATATTTAAAGGCATAAACATTTAAATATATTCGTTAAAATCTATAAGAGCTGAGAAGACGGTGGAAGGTTATTTAAAAAATATTTACTGAAAAGTAAGAAGTCTTACTTCTGAAACATCTTTATATCCAAGCTTTCACCTAGACTTTAACAAGATCTTTGTGTATTTTTGGCATAAAGTTGCGTTTTAAGACCAAGTTGAACTAGTCTTATTTCAAATATTTATTTTCTGATTATATTCATAATTTTCCATTAAGAAACCTGAATATACTTTTGAGTGAGAATCCCGTTTGAGTGGTTCCCCTTGAATGTGAGTGCATTTTCAGAAACCATCCCCTCTGTAAATACCGCTCATCTGCGGCAATTCGTGCTCACTTTGACTTTGAGTTTCGGCTTTATGGCATGCTTTGGATTACGGACTTCACATTACGGCGCTGAAGGGTTGACTAAGTCACACACACCCCAACACACACCCACACGCTGCATGTGGTCTTGGAGTGAAATCCATTCGTCCTGCTTGGCTACTAATTTGTTTATACTGCGCCGCCTCCGGATTTGTTTATGCAACCTTTTTTTATGACACACACACACATGCCCCTGCCGGTGCCGCGAACTGTCAGCTACTTGACGGCAATCCTTTTAAAAGAGGCCGCCGCCGCCACCGCCGATATTTGACTTGTAATTAATATGGAAATTGGTCGTGACTCGGTTCCAAGTGGCGTATGCGCGATCTCTGCAACTGCAATTAGTCGTCGTCGCCTGTCTCCGGACATCCTTGATGGTAAACAATTTTAGCGCTTTTCGCTATTTGTTTAAACATTTTCCAAGGGGTGACGAGGAGGGGTTGGGGTGCATTCTTAAGCAGAGAGTGCATTTAATGGCGAAAATGCGAAATTCAAAAGAAACGGTTGTCCGGACAGCTTAAAGTGTAAACAAAATGCCCGAAATGTTCACTTATTATAAAATGCACACTGCATTCTTGTTTTGGCCCATTTCGATGCACTTTGCTTTAGCGTTTTGGCGTTGTCTTCCCATGCCAGCTCCTGATCCCCTCCTCGATCTTGATCCGATCGGATTCGACGTCGTCTGCTGCACACATGTGCGCCATAAAAGGAGGCCCAGGCCCAGGCACTGGCACTGGCACTGGCATAGTCCGGAGGACGAGCATCTTCGACTGCGACTGACACTTCGATTTGCTATTGCTATTGTTGTTGTTGGTGCACGTGTTCCTCTGCCGGCTCGGTTTGTTTATGCAACAGCCCCGTGGTCCTATCGGTTCTTGGTAGGAATAACTTCACAACAAATTCATCAACTAAACTCTAAAAACTCTAAAGTTGTATGATCTAGGTATTAGTGGGGTATATTTGCGGGTTTGCTCCTTAAATATATTAAATCTTAAATTAAGTTCAGTTGGGTATTTATTTCAGGGTTGATATGAAATGAATTTTTTTTATACTTTAATTTTAGAATTAATTTTTTTCTTTATTGAGTTAACAACATTTTTAATCAAAGTTAAATCGTCGTAGAAATCTTTCCAATCTAATAAGAAATATGTGGTTATGACACTGGACTTTGCGGTGTATAGTAGTTTTGGACTGGTATTTTTTAAAAAATATTCTTACTATTATTTAATTATTGCTTCATTCACAAATAGAATCTAAAATTATTAGTCTTAATTTTAAAAATACGTACAAATAAGTTGTTATGACACTGGGCTTTAGGATGTTTAGACTTAATCGTTTTTAAAGGTTGATTGTTGATTAATACTTACAAGTAATTAAGTTGAGAATGTAATGGTATCAATTGCTTATAAACAATTATAATTCTTAGATATAAGATGCAGTTTTTATCTTTACCTTAAGTTTCAATTGCATCTTTTATTTAAGTATTTTAATTTTCATTCATATCCTTTATTATTTATATTTTTGTAGAGTATTTTCCCATCGATCAATATAAATATTCAACTCGTTGTTGTTATTGAAGTTGTGCTCTTTGTTTTATGGGATAGGCCGGGTCCAAAGAGAGGAGCGATTCCAAATAGGAATTAGAGCCAGCGACATTGCCTAATTGCTCTGATGCCAGTGACTCGATGGGGTTTGCCACTGGGGCTAGGGGGTTGGTGTATTCCCTCGGTTTCTATAGGTGAATCGTTCCTTTCCACTCCCCACCCCGCGGCCGAACATGGATTGCCGTAAACAAACACGAAAACAAAGTTCAAATGATGCCCCGGCCTATTTATGTTTATTTTGTTTTGAAAATTGTGCGTTTAATTTATAGTTAATTGTTTTTCAGCTTTTCATTAGCCAACCAAAACCGGAGCGGTGACTGTGTGCGGTCCCCGACAAAAATTCATGAGAATCCAGCCCACATAACCGAGCCGAACGGATGAAATTATATGGAGAAGGAGGAGGAGGCGGGAGACTCGCACCAATTGTTCCGTGATGATGGTGCTATTTGCGCAAGTTGATGGTGCCCGCCCCGGGTCTGGGCCTGTCCAACAAAATGGCCACCCACCTCAATTTCGAATTCAATTTCCAACTCAATCTCCGTCCCCGTCCAACGGCAGCTGTTGAGTTAAATCTTGCGCAATACTAAATCCAAATCGGATGCTAAATCCAACCACCCCGCTCTCGGCGGCCACTCCTTTGCTTATTTGGCTTCAAATAAAAAATCATTTAAATGATTTCGGGAACGGCAGCAGCAGCGGCGGCAGCAGCATGAAATTGAATGATAAATGTTTTGGCTTTTGTGATTTTGTTTATTGTTCAAATTTCGGCTAAAAAATTTCAAATTTTTACCGCATGCATAAAATGATTTTCGGTTTCTTCTCTATATCTCTTTTTTTTCCTTTCTTACTTTATCGCGTTTTATAGGCGGCCATTCAAATCGCAACTAGCACTAGATGGATGGTTTGTTTTTCGCGAGCTGTTTAGATGGAAATGTTGTGGTATAGCAGACTGAGAGGAATAAGACTGGCACTGGCACTGGCACACACATGTGCCCTGTCCAAGTTCCAGTGGGGCAACTTAATTAACATTTTTAATGGACCTGCCGACTCGTAATGTCGGACAATTAAAGTCGCAATAGGCGTTTTGGTTCGGTCTATGCGCGATGCAGGCGTTAGTGAGTGGGTGAGATGTTGTATCCCCCGAGAATTTCCCAATGGATCCGGGGTCGGTTCGGGTCTTATCAGCTGCCTGAGGAGCGCCTCTAATAGCGCTACCAGGCGGAAGGCACTTGAAGATCCATTGATAAACAGTCACTTGGTATGGGATCTGTTTTTCCCGTCCGCTCTGGCCTTTGGCACCGAAAAGTGTTTCGGATCGCGAGAAACAAACAAATCTGAATGGTGTCGTATTATGGATAAACACTTTAATGAATCAGTGTTTCCTGGGTGGAAAAGTTTGCTCCGCTAGAGGAATCTTTTTCGGCTGAGCACCTGCAACTTACTTCGCTCGTTAATTTTTTTGTTTTCACATATTTATTTCGAACAACATAAAGGTGCTTAAAGACTGTTTAAGTGCCCATTGCTTAGTGTAAACAGCCTTTGACTGAGTCACATGAAGGAGTGGGGGCTGGGCTTCGAGAACTTACAGTGGACTCTGCAATATATAAAAATAAATACATTTTTTGCAATATTTATTATTAGGAAAATATATTATTTTTAAAGAATAATTAAGACTAAATCCAACCAAGAGTGTTTTTGAATTTGAATAAATTTAGTTGTCGTTTCAGTTTATCCAATAAATGCGGAAAAAATAGAAAATTGTAAGATTAATTAAGTAAAGGTCGAAAGTGCTTCGGCTATGACACTATATTAAAAACTTTATTAATTAGATTTTTCATTAGAAACTTTAAAAGGTTCAAACTAAAGTTATTATAAGACGCTGTTAAGGACCTAATGAAAATTCCAATTAATGACATTTTTAATACAGTGCCATAGCCATTTAATAACTTAATTTATATATATATCTAGATAATCTAGATTTCGTTATATAAACCCCTTATATTTACCAGATTTATTATTAACAGAAATATAAATAAATACATAAATAAGTTTCTTAGAACGAATTCAATTTTAATTAAAGTAATTTTTCTTTTTTTAATTTATTTTAGAACTTCTAGACCTATTATAAAAAATGTATATACACGAAACCACCAATTACTTTATTCGTAAAAGCTCAAAGCATACTACATTCTCAGTATATTAGATAAATATTAATAAACTCCTTTATTTTTAATACAATGCACCCTTCCAAAAAAGTTAATGGATCTCTCGCCTGGGAGCCTAATTGGCCTTTTCTCATTCGAATTACCTTGAATTTTCTGCAATGCATAAATCAACATCCATTTTCTGGAATAAAGAGCAGTTTAATGCCTCGTTAGCTTTCGTCACTAAGCTGAGCAATTTTGGTTTCAAATGAATTCCACCTACTTTTTCTTAGTGGCCTCTCTCTTTATCTTTTCGTTCCGGGCGTTTTTCTTCTCTATTTTTCCTTCCTTTTTTTTCCATAATGATTATAAGAAGAATTTCTTTTGGATTCTGCCACCCAAATAACGCCTATCGGCCACACCCACTCCAATGACGAAGGCAGCTATTAGCAGCAATTTTCAATTTCCTTTCTGATGAAGCACATGGCAAGAGAGCAAATTACATGGCGCACAAGATGGGACATTCACTTTTCCTTTGCTTTTCTTTTTTTTCCTCTTTTTTCCTTCGTCCTGGCGCACACGTCCGCAATTGTCCTGAGCGCTCCTTCTGCGACTTCGATTCGAAAAGAACATTTTCTTGCCATTTCTGCCCTGGCTGGGTGGCTGGGTTGCTGAGTGGGTCGAAAGTAAGGCCCAGACGACGACGACGATGGGCGCAAATGAACGGCCATTATGTTTATCCGAAGTGAAAGCGACGGCTGAAGTGAATTTTTAACGAGGCGGAGGAAGCCCGTCGAGAAGTTGCTCAGCAGTGCGTTGCAGTGAGTTAGTGAGTTATCCTGCTGGCCAAGGACATGCTTCAATAGAATAAGAAGAAAATTACACTTAAACGCTGCGGCGTGTCGACAGCTTCTACTGCTGCTGCTGCTGCTGGTCCTTCTCCTGCCTTGGGTGGTCAGCTTGTTATACCTTGACAGAGGTTACATTTATTATGCTTAAGAGTTGGTAACGGTAATCAGATTATTTTGTTATGGGTTTAATTTATTCTTTGAGTTTTAGATTAAGAAAGCTTAAAATATTATTATTAATTGATTTTGAACCATTAGCATTTTTTAAAAAAGAATTCAAAGCTCCCTCAGAGTGAAGCTAAAAATAACTCTCTCGTGCCTTGCTTGTACATTGCAGTCAAAGCGTGGAAAAGCAAGCGAGAATAAGGCAGAGACAAAATATATATGTTATTTTTTAACCAAATTTGAAATATCATATAGGGATATAAAATTGTAATCTTTACTCCAACTCTAATTAAATAAATCAAGTAAAAAAGCTTATATTTAACCAATTTCAAATGTAACTTAAAGAACATATAGATTTCGGCTTGCCAAAGATAGCTTTTATCCTCCTTTTCCCTTTTCTCTGGGTGGGTAACCAACTTTGATTGCGCTGCATTCATTCAAAAGGTGACTATCTCCTAAATTGGCGGTCAATTAACCATTTCATCCAGAAACTCTCATTCCTCATTAACCTGTCTTCATCGTCTCTCGGCGGCAAATTCCTATTGCCCATTGCCAGTGGAGGATTTTAAGTTTATTTGCCCAAGCCGTTGACAGACAAACAGCTTCGGATCACCCTTTCCGCACGCAGCAGGCAGCACGCAGCACTCATACGCCGTGTGCGCCATCTGCATTAACATATCATTAGGGCGTGCGTGTGTTTGTCTGTTTATCGGCGCTTTTGTTTACAATAAAGCGTAATCATGTGTTACAAATACCAATAATAATTCGAATGGGCAATGTAACCCTAGCTAGCTAGCTAGCATCCAGCATCCAGCCTCCAACTTGGGGCGTCGCACCCACTTCAATGTCAGTTCGTGAATGCATAATGAGCCCGGGTATATAGAGGCCTGCTCCTCGGTTCGTGTCTCCGCACTCTCGCCTCAAGTGCACTTGCCGGAGACGGAGACCCCGCCCGGAGTCGATGTAAACATCCCATTTGTGTCCAACATCCAAATGGCGCTGAATCTCTGGCGCTTTTATTGCAGGAAGCAACTGTCTTTTGGGTCAATTTGTTTATGCGATTTTTCAATGTTCAGCCGATATGCGATTTATATACTTATCTGCTTCAAGTATGTAAACAATAATTCAAATTAATAAATTATTAAACATAAAATAAAAGCTTAAAGACTAAATATTTAAAGCATTATTAATTTTTTAATAAATGTTTCTAATTTGAGCTAATTCTTTGACTTAATATGAAAAATCTAAATAACATATTTTGAAAGCCGATGATTTGGAAAGCGTTCACTTCGGTGGAATGGATATAATCATTTTGGGCAATCCAAGACCATGGCTATATAATGATCATGTTGAAATCCCATTAAAACCATGATGAGTAAGCTACTCTAAAAAGAGAATATCTTTTTTTGGCTTTATGACTTTTGAATTTTTTGCTCAATTCCTAAAGAACACTTGGCCTGGCACTCAGGCGCCTTAAGTTGTATTGTACGGGCCATACCATTTGGATTCATTAAATACTTAAGTAGAAGCTCAAGTGCCAAAGCTTAAGTGTACGGGGCTATTATTGCAAAAAAAATATATATGTATATATAAGAAGCAAAGAAAGGGCAGGTCAAGTTTTTATAAAAGAAGAGCATTTTATGAATAAGCGTATGTGGAAATCTGGAAATGCTATTTTGCAACGAAATAATATTAAATATTTATTAGAGCAAGTATATAAATTCCTAATTACATTATTTAGTAAGATATATGGGGCTTGTAATAGGCTTTTAAATAATTATAAGAATACAAGAAAGATGCTTTAAGCTATAATAAAGTTCGCTGGTCAATACATTTTGGCCATTTAATTAATCAAGTTTAAGACAATCTGATAATATATAACTATTATATAATACTTATTAAAACATAAATATAATACTAGCAAAGGAATAATTATAAAATATGTGCAAACACAATGTTAATTCTCTTGTTAATTCCCTTTTACTTGTATTTGATCTACTATTGATTCTTTTTTAAATTCGAAATTCGCTGCGATACATTAAGCCTTCGACATATGGCATAAAAAGTTGTACATATTAATACAACAATGGATAAAATAATAGCAATCACATCCAGAAGATAAAACTGGTACCAGGGAAGGTGCACACCTGCTGCCACCAAGTGCGGGGCTCCTCGATGCTCTATGACATAATCAATCCAGTACATGGCTGTGTCCATAGCCCCAAGTGGACGATCGCGAAAGATCTTTGAGGCTCGATCCATATTGGCTTTATATTTTGGATTTGTCAGCAGCTCCGTCAGAGCCAACTCAAGTTGTTCCTCCGATATGTGGCGATAGTCCAATCCAATGGCATAGCCAGCAGCGACGCCCGCCTGTATGTTGGGATTCTGGTCAAAATAGAAGGGCATTCCGAGCACCGGGACCGCATGATGCACTGCCTCCTGCATGCCAAAGAGTCCGCCGTGGGCGATGAACACCTTGACCTTGGGATGGGCCAAAATGTCAGCTTGTGGCAGCCACTTCTCCACCTTGACATTGGCGGGAAGATGGGGCAACTTGTCGTCCTCGAATTTCCACAATACGCGTTGTTTCAGCTTGGCAAAGACGGCCAGGAATATCTTTAGCTTTTCGGCCGGCATGTCAGCACTGCGCACTTGGGATCCTAGAAGAATAATTGAATAATTAATAATACTAAAAATATTAGTTTAAATTAAATTAATAAACCTTACCCAGACTAAAGTAGATTGCACCGTGCTCGGCTTCATCGAGAAACGTTTGAATACGTTCTGGCAACCTTTTGGGTGGCAGGATGTGCAGTCCTCCCACAGGGATCATATTAAAGGTCAAGGGCCTCGGAGATGTCAGCGGCATATAGCTATTCAAGAATATGGCCGAGATATTTCTCTCCAATTCCTTAACCGTCGGCACCTCAGGCAGTACGCTTCCGAAATACTTCCTGATAATGGCATCCTGTTCCGGATAGTAAAATATTTCCCGATGCAAATCCTCTGTGGCCCCAATTAATACATTCTCCAGCCTCTGCCACAGGGTCATTCTATCGGTGGAGGATAGAAAAACATTTGGTATATAAGACAATGGAGTTATGAAGCCAAAGATCTGGCTAAAATAGTTGGCATAGGCAAATGTGGCAATGCTAATGACCGGCACTTGGTAGAGGTGGCCGAGCATCAAAGCTCCTTCGTTGTAAAACTGTTCCACCAACAGGAGGTCATATTGTCCCACTTTGTCCTGGGCGTGGATAAGTTTCTGAACTTCGGGCTGGGCCAGAGCAAAATCCGTCGATTTAATGCCAATATGTTGAGCCAATTTCATGGATGTCAGTCCTGAGACATCAACCATGTCCAGCGCCGAATTGGTCTTCATAATTTCCGTAACTGTGAAATAATTATTATATTGTTATATTTGTTGTCAAAGCCTTAGAAGTTTAGATATTACTATCATCCCACGTGTTATACAGCGGCAAAAGAACCTCCTTATAGTTGGCTCCCAGGTTTTCCTGGGCCAAGGAGAATGGTGTAATAAAGGTAACTTCATGTCCACTTTGCACCAGCTTCCGTATAATGGCATTCGTCATCATAAAGTGACTCCTTACGGGCAGAAAGAAGGGTGCCAGAATTCTGGCTCCTTCGCCATGTCCCAACAGGAGTAATAGCATTAACTTTAAAATAGTTAAATGTTGCTTAAAAAAAAGAAGAGAAGAAGAGCGTTGAACATTAATATTATTTACCAAAAATATTTAACGAATGTAATATATTACATTATTAATATTTATTGAGGAGAGACAGTAAATGATGTAATTATTATGACTAAGATTTTAACATCATTTTCATTTTCAGATTAAAAACTAATTTAAATCCGTTTAAGATGCAATTTATTTGTCAAATGTAAGTTAAATATATCACTACAGGAATCAAGTTTCTTTTCATTTAAATTTTACATTAAAAAAGCACTGAAATTACTTTATAAAAATTAGGTATATGTTTGTGTTACTTCAAACACTTTACTAACCATTTTTAGGGCTAAAATTCTACTCCTCTTAGGTCTATATCACTCGCCAGCCACCGGCATACTGATCTTGGTAACATTCTGGATTGCTGATGCTTTTGCCCTGAGAATCGGTATATTGTTACCCAGTCGTTCCAAGATCACAGCTTGACTTCGATAAGAAAGGTGGCATTTTCATGGTTATCTTTAATGTATGTCGGTTAATAGGGATTTTGGTAATCGTTATCTATTCTGGCAGACCAGAAGTCGTTTAGCTGTCTTTATCAGCCGCCCCGGGCTATTTTCCTTGCTGGCCTACGATAAGGTTGTCAAAAATAGACATTGTCTTTATATGGCTAATATTTCTGAATATAATATCATATTATCTCATATCTTCCGTACAGAAATCCCTTTTATTATGACGCTTGCTGCAAAAATACATATTTTCAGATATATTTTTGCAAATCATTTAAGTGATCTCAATGGAATAGTAGGTTTTCCATTCAAAAACTTTCCTCTTCAAGTTAATGCTGTACACTTCCCAAAGCGATCAAGCTAAACGATGGGAAATCGTAAATAAATCATAGGCTAAAAATCATTTGACTAAATAAAATATTTGTTTGTCGGTGCCACCCACACACCCGCACGAATAGTGTGGTAAAAGATGCTAAACTGAACGAGCTGCCGGGTCTTACTTCCCATGTAAACGATCGCCGACTTCCAGCCATAGCTACTGTACACAGTAAACAATCGGTACGATTATAAATGGTTAAATTGCAATAAAACTCAACGCGCCAATTTGTAGGCAATTAAATTTTATATACGATTTGGAATTTCGATGGTGGATGGGCTGTGACGTCCGCTCCGGACTTCGTGGCGGACTCCGGAGATCAGCGAAGGGAATGAGGCATCATCGATCATTCAATTTGGCGTTGCAGACTTATTATTGTTTACTTTGTCATATTTTGCCAATGTGTTTTTATTGTTGTTCGCGCCGCATTCGTACTCGTATTTAGATTGCCTCTATTTGTTGCTGCATGCCAGCCAGCAGTGATACTTTGTTTATTGTCTCGGCCAGGCCAAATAAATGCAACGACTTTTCTGCGGTAATTTTGGCTTCTACTTCTGTGTTTCGACTTGGCCATAAACCTTGATCAGTCATTTCCAGCTGTGGGCATACACACAGCACACGCATTTGGAAAGGGGGCTCAAGTGGATAAAGTTATTGCGAATTCCCTAATCTAGGCGGATCCACTTTGGAGAATGCCCCATGCAATAGCCTCAAACAGCCGCCAAATGCAGCCATAAATGCCTCGCCTCGAAGGCCCAAGTGTTCTTCCATCAAAATCAAAGCTTTTAAGCCGCTGCCTGAAGTGTTTCGCTTGCGTTCTAATTTGTGGCGTTGGCATCGAATGTGCAATTAGCCGCTATTACATTAATAATACGCGTACTTGTGTCTTCGACAGACCCGGCCCAATGGTAATTGAAAATTGAAAATTCCGATATTTCGAATATATGGAAAATTGAAAAATAAATTCAATTGAAAAGCGCACATTTGGCCAAAGTGAATCGTTTGTACTTAAGAGCTTAAAAGTGCGCATCTTGCCGCATTGCATCTGTATCTTTATCTGTGTCGTAGGCTCTATGTATATTTGTGTCTTTGCATTGAGAGAAAATGTCTCTCGAGGTAAGGAAAATATTAATAGTTTAAAGAGTTAACAAGCCATTTTAAAGGTTAGCTATATTATATGCAATTAAAAAAAATGTTAGCTATTTTCTCTTAATTAATTAACACCATTTTATAATGCTAAACATTAATTGATATAATGATTTAACGTTTAAATCGTAGTCCCCTAGTTTCTATTTTATATTTTTTGTACCATTTTTGTTTAAAAGTTATAACATCCTCCTTAAATTATCCCTCAGTGGTGTCCCAACCTTCACTGCCACGGCGACGCTCACATGCAATTGGAAACCGTCGCCGTCGTGGTTTTCCCCTGCTTGAGGATGCATTGGCTCCGCGATCATGTAATCATGCGTGTGCCTTTGTTTACAAATCACGCCTTGTCGCCGCCTCCGGCCAGACAGGACACTCTTGAGGATGTCGGCGGATGGACGAACGGTGAAATATGTGTGAACGCCGATCCCGTGTGTGTGTGTGGTCACAGTGGCTAATTGGGATCGCCACTCGAGTTCTGTCTAGACAGCTGTTCTGCGGTGGTCCTGGGCCAAGTAGCTTGTTTGGATTGCCACCGCGGGACATTTGCGACACATTAGCTGACCACTGTTTGGAAACAACATGTCGGGGAAAGGCAGCGCGGAAAAGCAAGGCGGAAAAACCAGAAGGGGCGGAGACCACACAGCGCTCCAAAATAACACAGAACCGTACTCCAAATAAGCAAAGCGCAGTAACAACAAACATAGCTACACAGAGGCGAAAGTTTCAATTCAAATCATTCAAATGAAATTATTTTTAAAAATATAATTGTCTTTATTGCAATGGAATTTAATTTGGGTTTTAAATAATCCTTTTTATAAATTGAGAATTAAATAAATTATTTTAATTAATTAATTTAGAAATATATACCAGGTTTTATTCATTTAATTTGTTAAAATTAAATATAAACAATACTTTCTGGTTAATCGAAGAATGTAATTTAGGGAAATATTAATTATTTAATAATACAATATCTATATTCCCAGTGTACATTGTTGTTGGGGGAATGCATTTAATGTACTGGTAGAACTCCTCAACCCATCCATCCATTCATTCATTTATCCTCGTCCATCCATCAGGGCCATCAGGTGTGTGGTGGCGTTGGCTTGGTGGATGTGAATGTGGATGTTCCACTGCCGCCGCCGCCGCTGCCGCCGTTAGAAGCGCAATTTGTTTATGCTACTTCGTGAGCAATAAAAGCACAGACGGCCATGTGGGTGGTCGTGGTGGTCCCACCTTCGGGTCTTCGGGATTTTATGCAGTCGCTAGTTATGATGTACCATCCCATACATACGGATGTACATATGCCGGAGGGGATGGATGTGCCCGTGTGCTAATCATCAGCGGCTCTTCGGAGCTGTTCATGTGGAATTAATCAAAGCATTGTGTTTGGACGGGCCAGGATGGTGCTGGTGCCGTAATCCCTGTGAGAATTAAATTGAGTTATAATTGAATTGATTTCCCGCGAAGGGAAAAGCGGCCACTTGCATGTCTTGGATCGATCCAAGCTAGCTGAAGTGGCTGCCGAATAATTTGACATAATGGTTCTTAATGAAGCGCCTGCTATCTTCTGAGTCTGAGAAAGGGTGCAGCTACTCAAGTCAAGTACTGAGCTCTCGTTGAACTCTAATGGGGTTTTGGGGAGTTTATTGACCCCGAAGATATGGCATTCACTGTCTGGAGTGTCAAATTGTTACGCCTTCCTTCTTTATAAATCAAAAAATTAATAATTGAAGAAGTTTTTAAAAACATTAAGAATGCTGAGCCATCTTAAAACATTGGTAAAAACAGAGGTAATACTTATATTTATATTAAATAAATACATAAGCATGAGCTAGTCAAGCTATTCAGTTGTTTTTGTTATTATCATTATCATTATCATTATACACAAATTATAGTTACATGAGTTCCGAAATCTCAAATCTAATCAAAATGTACGTGGAGTAAATCTACACACGAAATTGTTGATTAGTGCTTATCGGATGGAGTAGCTATACCTATAAAAACTCAAATCAAAAGCCAATGCCGTCCATTCGGGAGTTAACAAAATATTGTAATATGGTTCGACGGCCGCACTTGCTATGGCAAATTCTTATCCTGCTGAAATCGGTGTACCATTCGGTTGAAATTCAGTATGAATTGGAATTTGAGGACGACCAGTTATTTACCAAATGTCTCGATAACCCGCTCGGGTATCAGGATATTACCGGATTGTTTGATTTCACGAATTTTACCCTAGAACTGGGTGAAGAAGGTATCAGCGTACGAGGAAATTTAACCACTATATGGGATGTAGAGACCACGGATCGCATCGAGGTGACTATTCTCCGAAAACTGACAAGGACTAGACAATTAACAGGACATTTTTAGTCGCATATGAGCATATTACATTTGGAGCGTGGTATTTGGCAACCGACCATACTGAATGTCCTTATTAATGACTACTGCAAAGTAATGTACGACAAGAATCAACTTTGGTACAAAATTGTGACTCAACATGTGATTAACGTTGACGAGGTTCAGAGCAAATGTCTCAAATATAAGGGAGTAAGTAAGTTGTTTTTCGAAGGATTGGTAATCTGATTAAAAGCCTTAAACTTCCAGACGCTTTTAATATTTGAGCCGTATTTGCTGAAGGCCTATTTTGGCTTTGGGATGGTGCTTCCTCCTGGACGAAACCGGATAATAATTTCTATGATTGCGATAGATTCGAATCAGGATCCACGGCCGAATGGAATATGCTTTGAGTCTCGCGGTGAATTTTTTAAAGTCAATAAATAAATTTAAATATTTTATGTATCACGTATATGTATTGGCAATGGATTAAAAATGAAATAAACATGAACTATTTGAATTTAATATTTGTTTTTTGTGTGTTTTTACGTCTGGTTCAATATAGCGACCAAAACGGGCATTAAAGACATAAACGCAATGCAGACCCTTGGTTCAATTAATAATCTTGAATAATGCCAATAAAGTGAATTTTTGCAATCAGATAATGTAAGAAATTAAGTAAATGTACACAAACATAAAAATATTCTTGATTTTCCCAAAAGCCAAGTGTAACGATTGATCAAGTTTATAGCTAATGGCTCGAAATTTTTGTATATTTTTTTTGTTTAATTTTAACAATGTTACTGAAATTTATTGTGAAGTAATCAAAAATCTTTCTTCAAAAACTAAGAAAATAACTTTGTAAGCAGTGCAATTGAACTGCTTTCTCACATAAACGGCCTCTTTGCCGACCTGTGCACTGCTTTGCCAAGTGGCGACCTCCGTGGGATGAATACATGAACTTCACATATTTACAATGCGAAATGTAATTTTTTTAAATGTAATGTAATTGCAAATTTTACATTAAGAAATTGTAAAGCGCCACCTGGCGATGTAAAGAGAACCTTCGACTTCCCATCACTATGGACGGCAGTCCACGTAGTGACGATGAGCACCGAGACGTGGTGCGCCATAAAATAGAAGTTAAATCAATGGAAATTTAATCAATAATTAATTCATTAATTATAGTTAGCCCTAGAATAGTAATAGAGAAATATATTAATCTGTGAAGTACCCGTCAACAATGCTAAATTAAGAAACTTCTTAAAATTAACGTGCTTAGAATTCTCAGCACGGTCTAGCTACAAACTGATGGTAAACACCCTAAATGTTAAGGACAGTCAGCAATCGGGCACTGAAAACAACTGAATATCCTCCAGGCCTTCGGCTTGTCTCTGAAAAGATCCTATCAGTTGCCATAGAGCTTTAAGTTTTAATATTGAAACTATTAATTCTTTGTCTTCACCATATAGGATATGGCTCTTTACTAGGATATACAGATAATATTACACATAGTTGACTTAAGCTCAATACAAGTTAAAGTACATAGCATTTATTTACTATTAAATTGTGGTTGAATGTGCAGTGCTTTTCATACATTGGATCGAGAATAAAATAAGAAATGTAATACTTTAATTAGGAAAATCAAGAGAAGATTGTGTTTTTCTTCTTATTATTATTATTCTTTATCGTTTTTTATTTTTTTGGCTAACTGAATGAGAATTAGACCGTTGAATAATTTACAAAAAAAGCTAATCAATGCGTTGCATGTGTGGAAGTGGCAAATTTGGTGCTGATGTTGCTGGCGGTTGCGGATATAGCAACTTGCCATCGGAGTAACGCATCAGAGTCATTAGCTTCAGCATTCTCAGCTCCTCCTTGTCCTTGTCCTTGTCGCGATCCTTATCCGTTCCGATACTGCTGCTATGCGTCTGTGGGTGGCGCAAGCGATTGCGATCTGCTGACTGGTCGGGTCTTTAAAATACTCAAGTCATTAACGTTCTCTAAAAAGCTATTGTTCGCTGACAGTTTCACGCTTTGCACGTCCTTTTTCAGTTCCTCCATGTCGCGCTTGAGTTTGGCACGTCGGTTTTGGAACCAAGTAATGACCTGTGGATTGAGAAAGTGTTATTAAAAGGATACTTGAAGAAAGGCTCTTCTAATAGTCGAATTCTTATAAAACATATACATATGTATGTGTGTATTTATGAGAAATTGGAATTCGGCTAAAATGATCTAATATGGAAAGCTTTCATTTAAGGAAATATAATCAGTTGGTTTTAGATTTTTACTACCAATAATTAAATAATCTTTAATTGTTTTTCATAAAAATTATGCTCAGAATAGGTGCAAAAATATCTAGAAGTGTTGCTACTTCTATTGATTTCATTAAACTGATTTTAAATAGTATTTAATCCCCTGCTTATCACCCAGACAGACATTACCATACTCACCTGAGCATTGGAAAGGCCCAGACCGCCGGCAATCTCATCTCGATCCGCTGGCGAGAGATATTTTTGGTATAGGAATCGCTTCTCCAGCTCGAAGATCTGCTGATTGGTAAATGCAGTGCGGGATTTGCGTTTCTTCTTTGGATTGGATCGCGTGGCGAATATATTCAGTGTGGCGGGATCTGCAAATGCAACAAACATCATTGAAATCATTATACGAGAGCTACATCGGAATTGTGTCGAAAAGGTGTGATGGCATCGTAAATTATTCAGCGATCAGTCAACTTTTTATGCTTCACACGGCATCATCTGCCGATGATCGTAAAAACGGAAAAGTTTATGGGGCTTTTGGCTCTTTTTCCGCCGAAGAATTTGACCTTTCTCCGGGAGAGCCGAGGATGCTTTAATGATCACTTTTATTTACCTTTATGGCCCGATCTCTACGCAGTCACTGGCACTTTCAATTCAATCAGTGAAATGCTTGTGGTTAAAACAATTTCAATGGAATTCATAATAGACAATCCGACAACAACAAATCTGCGGTCATAAAGGCCGGCCAGGGGATTCTCTCTAGGTGCTCGGATTTTTATACCCTCGAATTTTATTGGCCACGCCGCGTTGAATGATTTCCTCTGTGTGTGCGAGAGCATTGTTGTTTTTGTTTTCTTAAGCGATTCGATCGGGATTTGATTCGATGTAGATTTTGATGGTCGGTATTTGTTTTTGGCATGTTTAAAGGTAATACGGCGGCTGATTGATGTTTATTCCTCTTTTTCTATTTTTTCGAAAGCATTCCGCGGCGGAAATGGCTTTCAACCCAGTTTTGAGCTCAGGCCCAACCCAACCCAACCCCATTAAGTATTGTTTATTTATTGCAGGCAAATCAATTTTTGCGCCTTGCGATCAAGTTTATTTTTTTTCTTCTTTATTAATGCCCGATATTTATATACCAGGGGAATGATCCCGGCGAATAGCCTACAGTATCAACGGAAATAGCTGTTGCTTCGTTTGCTTAAGGGGTTGAATACGCAGAGAAAGACATAAAGTTGAGTGTAGGGAGCTCTGGAGGGAAGGTATCTACAAGGGAAGGCTGGCGGTGAAAATGGCAGCAGCTGCTGTCGAGCAGCAACTTTGTTGTTACTAAACATGTCGGACAATTAACAATTAAGACGCCCGAATTTAGTCCTTGAACAAGGAAAGATGGGAAACTAGGGTTGATGCAATTCCCCTTCTTTTTATGGCTTTTGTGGTTGATGTTAATGTTCGGACCCAAAGCCATTTTGACACCGCCCTGATGTGTTATCTAATCTTCTGTTTTGTAAACGCCTATCGAGGGCTGCAACGATCATTGGAATAAATATAGGAATTTTTTAAGGAGTTAATCTAATTATTAGCTATCATTTAGACAATTAAAATGAGTTAGAATACATTTATACGTCATGCTTTCGGTAGTGAGTTCCTTATTAAATGTATTGAATTTTTTTCTTTTTAAACAAATACATTTTTTTATAGGCCTAATAACATTTTAATATAAAATGTAACCATATTAACCTTACACACTTGCTTTTTGTATCTTGAATAAATATTTCCCATAGGTTTTTGTATAATTAATTTATCCTTTAATCAAACAGGGTTATCTAAGCTAAAATCGATTTATTAACCAGTTTAATCTGACCTCAGTTGCCATCAATAGGCATTCCTGGCCACAGATTGGCCATGTAAGTTTGTCCCGCCTCTAATTAAAAGCCATGGCAAGCCTTCACTTGGCCAAAAAGTGGTTAGGCCTGGTGGTGGGTGTGTTTTAGGCCGTTTGTTGCGCTTTATTAATTAAAAAACAAGAAAAACTCCACTCGGGGCTGGACCAATTCGGAGCCTGGTTAATGGCTTACCCCTCACATGGAGTTGAAGGCCTAAAACTGGAATTACGACTCGCACCCACACCCCAACGTCCACCAAACAATGTCATCAGCATAACTAATCATTGTGACAGCCGGCACAGAGAGAGAGAGATGCCGGGTGACACCGAACCACAAGGGGACATTTAACACAATGATTCCAAGGAGCTGCTCCTGTTGTCTGGAAAAGTAAGCATAACTTATGCCTCCTGGCAGCGTTGCTAATTGAGACACAAACAAAATGACGCATTTTTTCCTTGCATAAATAGACCGACTCTGGGTGTGCTTCTATAAAAAAGGAAAGGTACACTCTACAAAATACAAGGATTCTTGTGTTTATGAAAATAAAACTAAACTTAAATTGGGTTTGATCAGGCGTAGATATATAAAATAAATTGGTATGTAAAGAATAGTATATTATATAAAATGGTTTTCTTAAGATTATCCCTAAGAATCCATAGGAGAAGTTGGGTCCAATCGAATATTGATCTATTTTTATATAATATAAATTTAATTATTATTATAATATTTTTTCCAGTGCCCACGAGAAGCATGGCGTGCCTTATCGACTCTGAATCTGAAACGCAGACCTGGAGCGCTTGGCTAATGGTGTTGGCTAGTAATTAGGCAAATTAGCTGGACTCTACTGGCTACTGGGAGGCACATAAATTAACAGCAATTAATTAAATACTCGCTGCTTAATGCCGGATCACAACCCGCTCTTCCGCTCTATTGGAAAATGAGCGGCTTTAATATGGGCCGATGATGGTGCCGCAGGGAAACAATTCAATTAAAGCCAACTCCAAATCAATCAGCCGAGATCAGCGAGCAGTAATGGTAATCTCTCCAGGGATGCACCGAGCCACAAAAAGGGAACATCATAATAAAAGCCAGCCAAGCAGCCAGAGATCGCAATCTCAAGAAAGTCGGACTGGGTCGAGCTGAGTGTGTGTGTGCTACCAAGATGCGTATCCCTTGGCCTAATGCCCAGGGAGTAATCACCACAAGGTGCCTGCTGTTCACACGCTCTTCAAATGCCTGGCATCGCTTCGGACCCTTTGAAAGATGAGCATTTGAGTAGGTAGCCAGCCGGATTCCTATTTGGATCCACATCCAGAACCAGGCCAAAAGCATGACATGTGGAATGTGATTTGGGGCTGCCGACGGAAGACTCAATTAGAAGCCTGGACTTTTCGGGGGCTTTCGGATTTATGACCACAAGGAATTTCACATTCTCAGGGTCTGGCTAAATACCTGCCAATAGCTTTACAAGTCTGCCGCCACCGCAGAATTATGACAAACCGGCCAGGCCCTGGGCCAGGGACAAAGGCGACCTTCGGGATGCAAAAGAGTTGCCGCCGGCTGAAGGAGTTTGGCTAAAAGCGCTAATTATGGCCAGAACTGAGAGCAGAAAAGAGCTGCAGCGGCAGCGGAAGACCACAAATTGCGTTGTCCAGAAGCTCGAACGCGTAATCAAAAACTAATTTTAATCCTGTTTGGGGGATCACTCCCGCTTCGCTTCAGCCTCAGTCTCAGCTTCACCCAAATCCCAGGCTCAGTCCCAAAATGAAAATGAAAACGAAATGGAGGAGGAGGTGCAGGAGACCCGATCGGATCAGAGATCTTTTTAGCGGTAGGTCCCAGTTAATTTATTCTAAATGGCTTTTTGAAATCCCCGAAACATCTCGAGAAATTTACTTATGACGTTGCCGGCGTCTTTCTCCCCTGTGAAAAAAAATACAAAAACTAAACCGCAGGATACACGGAGGAAAATTAATTTGAATAAATTATAAATATATTGTGAGATAAATATGTAAATCAAATATTTTTATATAATTGTCAGAGAAATACGAAAGATCAATATAAAATAATATAAATTATTTTTAAAGTACAAATTATTAAAATAAAATATATACAAAAAATATTAGCTAAAAACCTTTCAGTAGAAAAATGAAAAACTGATGGATTTTCCTGATTCAGGGAAGTGACAGAAGGGTTTTATTATCTGAATCAGTTTCTCACCTTGAAGGTAAGTTAACTCTGTGCCTTGGATATTCAATGGTCTCATATTTTTTTGTCAGTGCCTTAACTCTGCGATCTGAGATCCGAAACGATGATTCAGACCGGATCAAAGTCGATGGCGGTCCCTGCATATTTTTCTCACTTCGGCGTGTCTGCGTGTTGTTAGCAATGAAATTGATGAGTTCGAGCAGGTTATAAAACCCGATACCTTTTGGCTACCTTTGTTTGCTGCCTCTTTTATTATTACTATAACTGCCTCTGAGTTGTTTTTGTTGTTGGCTGGAGCCTACGAAAAGCTGAAATACAATAACACAAATTAATATAAGAAGATGAGACAAATTTAGCCGCCGACAAAGTGAGCTGGCTTCGAAGATTGGAGCTGGAACGCAGGGGCGCAGCGCAGCTCTCCATAACGAGAAAGTTATAAATTTTGGTATTTTCTTTTCAGATATGGCTGGCGACTTGTCGACTGGTGGGGTCTCCACATTTTACTCCGAACTGCGATACAGTCATTGTTGGCTGCTTGTTTACACGCTCGTAATGCGCCCAATAACTTTTTGTATTTTGTTGTCATTTGTATACCGCCCCAGAGATCTTTAAGGTCTGAAGAGATCTGGCTGGGGATTCAGGTAACCGAACACGTCGATGTGGAGTTATTTTAAGCCGCAAAATATGAGATATTCGGGAGCAGCGATGACTCCCATTGGTGGTTGTTGAAACCTGGGAGGCACTTAATAGATCAAAGAGATCATTGTTTCATATTTCCCTGTCTCTTAAGAGTCTTCTTTAGGTTTAATCCTCTAAATCTTTGTTTTTATGTCCATTATTGCTCTATAAATTCAAATTCCTGATCACCCCTGAAGTTTCTGTTTACCGTACGATCTAAAAAGGACTTTCTCTCTCCCAAATTCTCTTTAATTGAATTTTTTTGTATATGATCCGAGGCAAAGCGTCACTTTTCGGCGTAAAGTTTTCATGTTCATGTTGGCCCGCAGCTATTTTGATTGCGATATTACCATCTTGTAAACATTAATATGGCCAATAATTTCCGAGAGGTGCCCCGTCAATTTGCAGAGCCGCAAAAACATGTCAACGGTACCTGGGGGCAGTAATCAAATGTGCTGTCGAGTCCGAGGGTTAATTTCTTCATACATGTTCCAAAAGCGATCGGAGGAGAGTCGGACGCTTTCTTTTGTAGGGGCCCTCGGGGTCTCATACTCGCACTCTCGAGCATAAACATAAACAGGTAAACCAACAAACAGTTTGCGCACGATGTTCACTCACTTTATATGGACCCAAAAATTACACATGCACTGAAGAAAATATTATACTTGGTTGGGATTAAGAATTATATTCTTTAATTGAATGATTTTATTGTATTATGAAGTGATGGGGACTACAAACAAATGCGTTCCTTTTGCTTTTTAAATCTAAGGAAATTTAAAAGTAGAAAATCTTATCGTTAAATGGTTTTTTGAATCTATTAGTTATCCCAACTTATAATTATTTAATGTCATGGATACTACTTTTTACCTCTTTCTAGTTAATTGTTATATTAACAAAATATAAAAATAAAATAGATAAATTATTTGTAGTCCCCGTTATTATCTCACAACCACCTATATATTTCATCTATACAATTTTCAAGCTAATAAAGTAAGCCAATCAATGGGAGCACTTTTTCTGGGTTTTCTCTTAGGCAGTTCAACGATTCATTAGCTCAAAGTCGGCGACTTTCACTTGTAATTGCTAGTGGAGGCCTCGGAGGACCCCTTGACTTTATATTTTGATTGATTTTAATGGCTGCCAAATCAATTGCAACTCCGACGCAGCAAAACAAAGCGCCGAAAACGTGGTCATCCTTAATTCAATAATGAATACGTAAGGCCCAGAGACGAGAAGCGTCCCAGAGAATCGATGCCACAGCGACCACACACCGATCCTCCTCTGCCCGATCTATCCATCCAAGCATCCATCCATGCAACCATCGCTGGCCCCATCCTTAGCAGCATCCGCCACATGATTCACGATCGGAGCGTTCAGCATGCGCTACGCAAGAGCTTTCCGATGGCCAGCGGAGTGGAGGACGCGTCGGCTCCGGAACAAAGCATCGGCTCCCTTTGATCAGCACATATAAAATACTATGGCCACGCCCTCTAAAAGGCAGATTAAACGAGATGGCGCTCGGGCAGTGGGCAAACGTATACTTAAACTTAACGTAACGTAAAGAGCAATGAAGTCAGTCAGTGTAAGAGTCGCTCGGACACGAAGAAGCAGACTGGTAGGCTGGGAAACGGGATCGGGGAGCTGGGGATCGGGGATCCGGAGGGTGATGGAGATGGTGGTGGCGGGTCTCCAGACGGCGACGGCGGCGATGTCTGCAAGAGCCATGTTTGGCCACCACCCCAGGCGCATGGGTACTGCAGTTCCAGACGACAGTGGGTCAAGACTTTAGGGCTTTACTACATGTTTTTTTATATTATATGTAATTAAAAAATACTTAAGATGCTTATAATATTATTTTAAAAAATCTATAAAGTATACACTTCTCTTCTTATTAATTATTTATCTTTTTTTGAGAGTTATAAAAACTTTAAAGATTACCTCTGCCCTTGGACAATGGTATTTTAATTAAAGAAAAATCTGTTATCCTAAATATATCCTTTTCTTTTTCCTACTTCTAAACAAAACATAATTGAAATATTTTTTGTTATCGCTTAATGAGGCAAGTTCCCAAAGTTTCAAATTTTATGACGGACTATAAAGGACCTTGGACCACTGTGTGAGCTCGGGTTTGGTGTGTGCGAGACAATAAAAATTACGTAGCATTGCAATTTGGACGCTGAGCACCCGATGAAGCTGCTCCAGCCTTTTTCCCTCTCGATATGCCCCGTTTTGCTTTATGTTTGCATGCACTTTAAGCTCAACTGGGATCTTTGGCGGCGGTTGTTAAGTGAAAATCTGGGCTTGCAATCGCTAACATCAGCTAACAATGGTCATCATCATTAAAATGCGATCAAAGAAGAGGCGGCGGCATCCTTGCTCTGATTGAGTGACCTTCCCCCATCCCTCCCCAACTCCAGATATCGTTCGACTTCGATGTGGGCCAGAGTCGGCGGGATGAGTTAGCCGGCTTAATGTCTTTATAAGTAGCATGTATTCTATGTTAGTAGGAGATGGCCAAAGAAATATGCGGTGTAATCAAAACCGTTTAAAAAACTACACACTAATTGAGTTAGAAGTTGGGGGCTTTGAACTGGCCGACGGATCAAAGGCGCCGCCGCTTTATTGGTGGCACAACAAAGAGCGTTGACAACGGCCTGTAAAGCCAACAATGCCCCAAGCAGCCACTAGATGAATGGGACGGATCCATCCCCGGATCTCCCCACATACAGATCCCGCTGATGATGATGATGGCCCGGTGATTGGATCGGGTGAGCAAGCCGCTAAACTTGCCCCAGAGACATTGTACGATAGTTTTGACAACTCAGCGAAACCAAGGCGGCAAACGAGAAGAAAAAAGAAGGCTTATTAATGAGCCCACACTAGCAAAAAAGCCATAAAGAAATATTAATTTTGGTTATGCATAATCAATGAATAACGAGAGGCTTACACTGGGAGTTAAGTAAGGGAATATTTATGGTATACTTTATTTTTTAAGCGAATTAAAATTTTTTCCCCAGTGTTTCCCTAACCAAGGACTCGGCTGAGATATCGTTGATATTATGACAAGCTGTCATAAATTACAAATTAATGTAATGATGCCCAGAATGCCAGAATCCAGCAGAGAGTTAGGAGTCGAAGCCGGAACCGAGCCAGGACCAGGGGCAATCTAACCCGCTGCAGGTAGCAGCCGGGTCGTGCGATCGATCGCTGCCTGGATCGCATCGGATCGTGAAGATCTCGATCTCGCTCTCCAACTCGAACTCGGAGTCGGACTCGGTCCGATGCTCATCGATTGCCTGTGGTTCTTCTGGATGTTCAGGTGCCGGCATTGCCACCGCATTGACTTGCCTACCTTACACCTCGCAGAGGCGAAGATCAAAGACGGCGGTGCCGACTTAATAACATAAATTAATCTTCTCATTGTTGGGCCCAGCGAGTGAAAAGGGAGAGCAGGGAGAATGGGGCGCGTTAGAGGAAGCGGGATGCACATGCGTGCCAAAAATGATACAGTAACAACACGCTATGCTAATCCGTTCGGTTGCCTAACCAGGCTCTGTTAACGCACAATGCCAAAACGGCATTTAATTTGTTTTTAGCTCCGATTCGAGACTTCGACTTCCACTTCCACTTCATTCATTATTTCGAGACGAAACGAGAGAAAGAGCGTTTGCCAGCAAAGATTTTGTTGCTCCTAAGCGGAGATCAAAGCTAACATGCCGCCGTCTGATACGACGAAAAGGAGACGGACTAGAGGAATACACTTGGAAAATATTCAATATAGTAATTTAGATGGTGTACGAAAAAAAAAATAAAATATAAAGGTCCAACTAGACCTTTTTCTGAACCTTTTTCTATTTAAAATTTGAAAAAAAGTTAAATCGGAAACTGGGCTCAACCCCCTTATAGTGCTTTTATTCGATCTAATGAATAGGTTAAACCAAAGACGAAATGCCATACATTTGAATTGCAATATGCAAGACACTTTTCAGCAAGAATTTGTGCCCCTTTCGTTAGCACAAAGTTGAGAGCAAAAAATCTTAAAATAGAATGCTCTTTAAATTATCTAGAGAGCCTAGAGCTCTATGTCATATCCTGAAAAATAAAACTATTCAATACACTACTATTCTGAATTTTTAATACAAAACTACACAAATTTTTAATACAAAAATTGCCGATAAAAATACTACACAGGCACTGAACGTTACC
Source organism: Drosophila tani (assembly GCA_008042535.1). Classification (NCBI taxonomy): domain Eukaryota; kingdom Metazoa; phylum Arthropoda; class Insecta; order Diptera; family Drosophilidae; genus Drosophila; species Drosophila tani. Next base: position 643,160 of record VNJO01007634.1, read on the forward strand.
TCTGGTTTGAAAAGGTACAGATACTAGACACTGGAACCCTCTGGATTACTCCTTGGTTCCCATTTTCCGGAAGGATAGAGCCTTGCTGATGAACCCGTCAAAGGGCCAAACCGACTTCGATTCGCCCATAAAACAAATGTAAGTAATGTAATTGTAGTAAGAAAATAATATGACGCTAGAACATAGGCAATGATTTGAGGTCCGGTTATTCTATGGTCGTTTATTTTCAGATAAATATATTTAAAAAATAAAATATCACATTGAAGTTATTTCTAAGGTAATTCTCGAATATTCTCTTCGATAATTTCTATATTAAAAAATTTCCCTACGCCTGAACATTTATCTTTTCAGTGTAAAATAACCCTGGCACAAACGTGGAAAATATACTATGAACGGTTTTGATCGAACGACGGCAATGACGATGAAAATCAGCCAACAAGCATTTAGTATTTGAAATGAGCTGCCGAGCATGAGTGGAAAATGAAACGAGCGCAGCAAATTAGCTAATCAACGCCCATTAGTAGTAAGGTATTGGAATTTATGATAAATTTCCGTTAATGTTCAACCGGCCGTTTGGCAGATTGCGTCCTGAGCAGAGCCCACAACTTAGGAATAAGTTAATTTGCCGAAGGAGGAGAAGGAGGATACCCCTGATCTTCGATCCCTGCGATCTGGAGTCCCTTGGTGATAAAGCAGGCTTTTTATAACGATGCCAAGGCACAGCAGGACGACAAACAAGTGCATCTCTCATCGCAGTGTGCGCCTCTGCGCTAATAATACATAATTTTCTTGTAAAACAACAAACTGCTGCGCATCGTTATCGTTATCGTTATCATTATGGTGGATTTTTATGTGCGCCTGCATGTTGACTGGCCGTTTCTTAAAAAGGCGTTGGCACGGCGGCCCGCTTGCAATTCACAGTTGGCAGTGGCCAGTTGCCGGTCGTCGCCGGTCGACAATATCGCCTAATTTATGTTTATCGATATAGCTGGCCAGATAAGCGGCTTTAAGCAGGAGCAGTGGGCCGCGCTCGTAGGTTTTGTTTTTAGTGAGCGCCATAAAATGAAAGTCCACAGCCGATTGCCGTTGCTTTTTTCAGCCAGCAGCGAGGAGGAGGTGGAAAAATGTCACTTGGCTACCAGCTGAGCGGCACCTGAGTGCGATTCGAATTTAGATAGCATTGGCACCTTGGGCTCAGCTTTGAATAAGTTTTAATAGGGGTTGCAGACATCATTTGATAATATTTAATTACCATAATCAAGAGTGTAATTTATTCTGGAATTCGCGCAATAATAAAGAGTGTGCTTTTTAGTTTTTATAGTATAGGGAAAATTAGATCACCAAATTCTAAACTACTGACCTACTTTTTTAAGAACAAATGCCTCAATCTTCACTTTTAAGACTTTTTATTTATATTCTACTTATTATTATTTAAAAGTATATATTCCTAAAAATATAGTATATATAAAATTATTAATGGTTTCATCTTTAATTTAATATTTTTTTCGGCTGTTCTTTAAAAACTTGTTCATACTTCCCAGACTAACGTAGCTCAGATGATCTTGTCTTAGATCTAATTCCACCAATTTTAAAACATTGTTAAACCATTCGAATAACTCCAATTAAGTCAGAACCATAATAAGTGCCAAGTCAGCTCAATATGCATATATTTTTCGCCTTCAATAACAGATTCTTGCATCCTCTATTGACTTGTCGGCAGAACTCGTTCTGTTTCATGACCGATCCAAGCCATTAGCCATAACAAGCGACCATTTGCATGGCGCTTTTGATGTGCGTTCGTGTTTCGAGGGCCATAAAAAATGTGTTGCATGTTGCATCAAAAAAAAAGCAAAAAAAAAAAACTAGTTACGGTTATGTGTATAATTACTGCGACAGCATGTTGGCATGACAAATAAACTGCGAGAGAGACCACAAATTAAAGTATCAGAATGCGTGTGGGGTGTGGTGTGTGGTGTGTGCCGAAGAATGGAGGAGAACGGGATTGGGACTCGGTAGGACGAGGACGGCTTAACGGCAATGGCCACCTGACGACAAGTCTGAGCCAATTGTTAAGCCGTTGATATATGCCTGATTTCTGAATGTGAGTGCGTGTTGGCCGTAGACTCAACTTTCGGGTTGTTGCGGTGTGGTGGGCGTGTCGCACTTTTCGCCTTCGTAATTGCAAGGCTCGTCGTATGACAAGCTAAATAAATTAACAATAAATAATTGTGCAAATACAAAACTACAAAGATCATTGTCTACACTGGGGCAAACAAATGAGATATTTATCAAACAAATAAGATATTTATTTTCATCGAAGGTAGCAATTGCTTACTTAAATTATATTGCTTGCTCGTGTGATATTTATTTTTTTATACTTTTTTTTTAAACCCTATTAATTAGCATCTTCAAAGAAAAGTGTATAGTAGAGGCTGCAAACAATGCCAAGATTTATTTAATTATAGTTGACGCACATGCACACACACACATTGGCACAGTTATAATACCAATTTACGCACAAATATGCACAAAAAAAAAAAAAAAAGAAAGACTAACGACAAGGCCGCAGGCGTCGCTCTCTGAATTTATTTAATTAAATCTACGCCCCGTTGGCAGCCAGCCCCAGCCCCTTTCAGCTCCGATCTTGGCTTTTCTCCGTTTGGCCAAAATGTGAATAAATTCCACACTTTATGCATTGGCTCAGCAGCAGCCGCCGGCGCAGTTGCAGTTGTCTAATCGCCCATTACGCACAAAAAAAAAAAAAAAATAATAATAAAGAGAAGGAAATCCAGTCCGATGACACTTTCTTTGGAGTTTACAAATGTGCCTGCCACCCCGGGGGATCCACAGCGGTTCATGGCAATTGAATTGACATAAAAATGCAGTCAGCTTGGCCATCTAGCCAGGATGGGAGCAGCTTTTAATGGGACACTTTTCGAGATAGGTTCTAGTTATAATGAGGTCTATTTTAAAATCTACTATTGCAAAGGCAGATATCAAATATATTGTAATTAATTAAATAAGTAAATATAAAGAAATATATTACATTAATAAGATTAATAGAACTCAGTTCCGTATTATATTCCTGAGTACTTGCCTTTATTATTTCTTTACCAAATTGTAGGGTATTCCTGAGTCTGTAGATACTTATTTAATTCAGCTCGTGAGTCCCACACCTCGTTGCTAAAGGAGTATTTATGAAGAATTCATGTTATTTCCTACGTATTTCACTTCTGAACTCGCGCAAGTCGATTCGATACAGTCATATGAATGGTTATCCCCCATATGTTAGGTGCGTTTGTATCTGTAGAAACTTGTTACGTGGGCTGGCGCTTTTTTGGCCAAGACTGAAGGCTCGTGGCTGGCTGCAAATTGGGTCAACGATTGATCTCTTGTTACCGATCAGTATGCCCAGTTACAGAAAATATAATTAAGACATTATAGAATATCAAATATTAGAAAAAAACCTTACCCATTGAGGTCAAAAACTAAATCAGTCCCCATTTGCTTATGAAAAAATCAAGGGTATCCATATATGGAATGCCGAAGAAGAGGAGCAAACGAATTGTGGACTCCTTTGTTAGCCAGCAGCTGCTTGTAGACTCCTGCCTCCGCAGTCTTAAGTGGCCTGGCCATTGTCGGAGCCTCTCTTAACAACCAGTAACTACAGCGACTACAACTACAACTACAGACATGGCTGCGCTGACTGGCCCAACAAAGGCGCATAGTTAAGCATAATTTAATAGATACGCGGCTGGGGCTTTGGCAATCTCTTTATGGTTGACACTATTGTCTAGGCCAAGTTTGTACGCGGTGCTGTCATAAAGTGATGAATGCATTATTATTATTGTTATTGTGGCTGCCGTACGTTGTATAGTATTCGCTGGCTGTGCCTTTTGTTGAAAAGCGTTAATTGAGTGTTGCGAATGTGCAGCGGCAATTGAAATTGTTTATGACTTGCAGTTCGTAGCTGCGCAGCTCCACAGATCCCATACCTCACGTTCAATAATGTAATGCAATTTGGGACTGCTAATGGAGGCCTCTATCCCCACTTGGCTAATCAGCTAATCAGCGGCAATATCAGACTAATATATCCTGGGCACCAAAGGATACCGCCTCGGCTCAGCTCTGCTCCTTGACAAGACACTTTGGGCCTTCCATTTGAAAGCGGGGTAATTATGCTTTATTAAGATGCAATTTTCATTACGGGAATCCCAACCACTTGAACCCAAGCCCGCTGGCTGGCTGCCACTTGACGGCGACGGGCATAGAGAATTTCGTTCGTTTCTTTCTTGTACTCGTATTTAGTGGTTTTTAATTGCCGTAATTAGCGAGAACTGGGAGCCGCGAGAGGCTGAAATTCAAGTGCATTCTGAAGTGACGTCTGGCGGTTCGATATATTTCTCCGCCAGCGGATTCCCAGTTCCATCATGGCCGCCGAAAAGACGGAAGCAATTGATTCCCGAGACTGGGCCATAAAGATACGCCATAAATTAACACCAAACCGATTAATGAAAAGTGGCGATCCATATCGTGTGCACATGTTTTGTGTTCAGTAGATGATCCCGTCAGGATATTGGCACATTAAATTCAATTAACCAGGCCCCGATTTTGATGGATAATGGTGGGCCTCGAACTGGAACTGAAACTGTAACTGGCACAGATCTTGCGCCTGGCATCTTAATGAGTCCGTTTTGGCTGATTGTCAGCCGGATTATTTGGTTGACGCCGTGCCATAAAAACTTTACGGCCATTTAAATGCCGACTTGTAATTTGTAAAGGTGTCGGCCGGCCGCGATCTCCGGCTAAGCGCTTCATTATGTCCAGTTTTGCATTTTAAATGATTCTACCCAGGTGGAAAAAAAGGGGCTCCAGATTAATACGATATGTGCTGACCCGCTTAAGTTTTTTACTATAAAAGTGATGAAAACTTGAAGCTTTAAGGGGCAGTGGAGTACGGATGGAGGGTTTGGGAGGTTAAAAAACCACATTTACCCAGAAATTAGAAGGAAACCCTTAAAAGGTTTAATAAAATCCTTACAAAAGCTTTTAGCTCAAAAGGGTTTTTAATAAAAATCAGAGGTACATGCCTTAAATTCCTAAATTATCAATGGAATAATGTTGAAATTTATTAAAATATTGAAACAATTAATGGAACATTAACATTTTTAAAAATTAAATTATTTTAATTTTTTTTCGTATGTTGTGACTTTTGAAGGCAACCCCTATTTGATTATTTCTGCTCACTATCATAACACATTAAACCCAACATTTAAATGCATTTGAACTTGAATGGCTGAATGCCTGACTGGCTTGGCTGGCAGTCAATTAATTAATCGACAAAACTGCCGAAATTCCAAAGCTGTCAGCCCCGTAGACATGTCCGTGAAATGATAAACTCCCAAGCCCAGAAAACCGTCGGCCGATCCCCCAGACTTGGCTGCCACTTGAGCAACCCTTGTGCACCTCCTTTATTTTGTATTTTTTATTCTTTGTATTTTTTTTTGGTTGACTGTGTCTTCTATATATTCGTTAGTTGCCCACTGGCCCCTGGCATTTATGCTTAACACTTTAATTGTGATTACAAGCTGCAATCAAACGGCCGGCTGGGCACAAAATACACCAAAGGTTGGTGTCGAGCCGCTGAGTCTGAGCCTGAGTGACTAACTGACTGGCACTCGAGCCAACGGCGGTGGTTCCTCTTACTCTTAACTTGGCTTATGCATGTTTAAGCAGCAACTGCAGCAACACCTTTTGGCAACAACAACGCGTCATGTCGCTGGCTTTATTAAATTACTTGTCAAAAGTGCATACACGAGCTGGAGTTAAAGTTAAAGCCCAGGCCGCGCAAGTCCCAGGGAGCGGGGCGTTGCAATGTCGGCGGACATGAAACAGCCCCCGACAACTTTGGTTATATATATCTACACTAATATTAATTTTTATATTTTTTCGGTGAGAATTTATTCAGCATGAAATGTAAATTAGATGGGACAAAGATCGGCCTTTTCTCAGGGTATCAAAGTATATCCATACCTTTAAATAATTATTCTGTATATATTATGAAATCGAACAATTTTTTTAGCGAAACATTTTCGGCCGTAAATCGAAAATGTGCGAGGTATGGGTGTTGTTTATTAACCATTTTTATTATCAAAATTACCAAGTTTAAAATGTTTTTTTTTTCGGTGCAGTAAACCTCATCTGCATACTCGAATAACTTGGAACACAAGGCCTTTCGTTGGCATAACAAGACTTGTCATAACAATTCTGCAGTGCAAAAAGGGAAAAGAAATGCAAGTCCAAATGAAATCGAAAAGAAATGCAATGGAAATGGAAAAGAAAATCAATTAAGGCATTCATTTTCATTTTCGTTTCGTATAGTAGTATTTCCCCCACACAGCAGTGCAGACGGGGATTAATTAATCTTGTCAACGATTGCAAGTCATTTGCCGTAGAAACAGCGGCAAACATCTCGGATAGTCAAATTAATTTTCTTCACACTTTAATAAACGATTACACAAACATACACACCAGCTAGCCAGCACATGGGGTTGCTTCTGGTGTTTGATGAAGGTGTTAAATGCTTTGTTGACATTGCCACTGTGCCCTCTCGCTCTCAGTAGCTACTATATAGTACTATATATACACACATTTTGTCGGGGAGAGAGGAAGCGTTTCGGGGGAAGAAAACAATTTTCACAGCTTCCTTCGATTTTAGCGTGAAGTTTGTCGTTCTCCGCCTTTATTGCGGTGATTGTTGGTGGTTGATTTTGATTCTTCAGACGCTGCGTTGCGTGTAAAAAGCAACTTTAACACCAAAACATACACAATGCGATCTAGGGCTTGTTTTTCGGTTTTAGATTTGTTATGCTTTTCATTTCGATATATTCAGCTGAAGTTTAGAATGTGTTTAAATGCCGAACATCCCCTTTGATGTAAGAAATGGGGAAATGGCTTTCAGAAGGGGGAAGGCGTGAAAATGACTTAAGACACTAATTAGAGTAAGTCAATCGTCGGGAAGGAACAGATTTTAGGCATTGAAATATATTGAGAGAAGAAGTAAAGACAATAAAATAATTAATAATGATTTCTAGAGAATAAGATTCCCGCGCAATATGGTCATTCTTTTAATTACTTAATTCATTAAAATTAAATATTTGTAAGGAACTATTAATTATTTATTAGGAAGTTGGAAGTTTATTATCTTAATTTATAGAAATAATTAATTTGGAAATAAACTAACAATATGTACATACTTTTAATTACTTAGGATTTCTTATTCTCTTTAAAAAATATATTTAAATGTCTTCCTGAAAATACTATTAACCTAATTTACCCATTTTACTTGTGACAAGTCCTTTCAATATTAATTATATATGCTTTCCCTTAGGCATTATCTTATCAAGATGGTTAACACTCAAAATTATTAAAGTCTGACCTGAAAAGATTCGCTATGCCACAATTTTGAAACACCTTTTGAAGCCAGTATGACGAGGCCTGTTATTTTACAATGTATCAAACGGTACGCGGAGCTCGTCAGAACTGAAGTGCAGACATCTCTTGATGGCCTGATATGGATATGGATCGGAGTCTGCACCTGTCCGGCGCAGCGAATGGCCGAGAAAAAAAAAAAGAAGACACCTTGCCGATCGCTGGATGGATCAGGATACTTGGGGAGGAAGTCTGCATCTGGGTTCCATCATTCGCATTAATGTCGCCTGAGCCGTAGCTGTGAATAATTTCCCCATCCGCTTCGTTAGACACCGCTATATCCTCCGATGTCTCCTCGTTTGTTCGGCATCGCTGCTAATGACTTCAATGCCTTAATTTATGCTGCTTTTTCCACATTTATCATCAAAGACTTTGGGCTGCAGCGGCGAGAGTATAAATATGATTTGTCGCCAGGAATTATCATAGGTTCGTTCCCTTTTCGTACTTAATTTCCATTTCTGGATTTAGCACCATAATAATAATGCAAAGTAAGTTTTTGATCTTAATATAATTTTGGCTTAGTGTAGCCTGGCATTTCCCTGTCCCGAGCACAATAGGCAACACCTCTAGGATGGAAAAACTGGTTTTCGCCAGGCCAGGCGCGGCGCCAACTGACCCATATAAATTGCAGCTGGAAAAGCCGCGAGGAAATGCGTGTTTTCCCTCGAAGCCCCCTTAACCCGTCCCATTCCCGGCAGCAGTAGTTCGGTGGGCTGTCTGTGAACGCATCAATCTCGCGCTCTGCACTGCACTTCCTGGCCAAGACCATGGACTGCAGTTAGCCATGGCCCCGCGGGGTCAGAGAGGTGTGTTTTTTGGGTTTCAGGGGGGCATGGGCCAGGCAGAAAATGCGTTTTTAAATGGCTTTTTATGCGTGGCGCGGGCTTTTGATGTTCGACACATGCCGAAAATTCACAGCTCGGGCGGTCCCAGCTCCTCACTCGGAGCGGAGTGATTAATGTTTGGCAAAAACGCGAATGCGAATGGCAGTGGGAATGAGATTGCGAATGCGTTTTTAAGAACTTTGACAAGGTCCTGACTTGAATGCCGCATTCCTGTACCGTTTTCAGGGTACATTTGTTACACGGAAAGAAATTATGAAAATAAAAGAGTTTAGAACTAATATTATAATATAATATTAGAACTAATATTATATTATTTTTAATAATTTAAAGACATATTTTATTGATATCAAAAAGGAACACTTTTCAAGTAAAAGATACTGTGCAAATCTCACTGAACTGCTTCCTAAGCTTAATCTTAAATTTCATTTATTTCTAATATTTTATTTTAATGCAAATGTCGGACAACTCTTTCCGTGTAGCCTTCCCTTTTAGCATTTGGCAACAGTTGGGCTCTCCCATATGGCCCTGATAGAGTTATTACCAAAATGTATCGCTTCTTGGCCCATTCTCGTTCTCACCTCTATCGCTCGGCGGCCTGTCTCGCTGTCTCCGGCCGGCTAATTCTCTCATTTGCTGTCTCTTGTGCAACTGTCGATGCTTGATTTTCGCTTGTCTTTATGATCGGCCTGCTGGCTTTGATCTTGACGCCGATTCAGTCCCCCCTCCGTCACCCGAATCGCGGGTAATGGGCAGAGAAGAAAAATGCAACTTGAGCTCAATTAGTGCTCATCAAAAGCGTGCAGGTAACACCTTCAGTGCGTTGCTTTCGCACACCTCAGTGCCGAGTATCTGCGTTTGTATCTGTATATGTTCGTATCTGTGCCTTTGAGATTGTATCTTTGTATTTGTGTATCTCCTCGCCAGGCGTCACTTGTTCTTGTTCTGACTTTGGCTCTAACCGGACGACGAGTCGAGGTATGCAATTTGCTCGAGGGGTGCCTTATGATGATGGACCACCCGAGTGCATTTGGTATGGTACACGTAGAGAAATAATGTAATTTTATATTTTTTATTGGATATTTAAATAGAAAAAGAATTTTGTAATTATTTTTGTTCTCTGAATAATATATTAAAAAAGAAGGAGAATTTTTGTAGGTTAAAATTAGTAAATTAAAACAGAAAAGGATAACTATTTTTTGTATCAGTGTGTTGTCATATGAAATTAGCTTCTCGTTGAATTTTTAATCTTTTTAAAATGTAATACAAAGAAGAAATTAAGTTTGTTTAACAATTTCGACTGAAATAATTGGACTTTTTCCTGGTTTCATAAAGAATTTAAATATTGTATATATAAGAACGTTACTAATAAATCCATTCAAGAACAATTACAATTATTTTGAGTGCGGCATAGTTAAGGTGTGCGGTCCGAAAGGGCTTCCGATAGTGAAAGCAAATCGGGCAGTTAACCATTTTTGAAAGCTGACCAACCACGCAAGTCTCCAATTTTGTTATTCCCCTGGGCTGGTATTAATGCTAATGCTTTATGGTTAGCCCGCACGCAAACTCATATTTCTCTGCCACTTTTACTACATGCTACTAGTGGCGAATTATAATTTTTAATAAAATATTTGAGGCGCAACCGTTAATTAGAGAATTTATGCCGAGCAGCGTCGGCTTGTCAACTTGTTTCGGCTTCTCCGAAGGCAATTTCGCAATATTTCATGCATATTTTTACGCGACGCTAGAACAGTTTGGCGCCCGCAGACATTTTCTTGGTTTTATTGAGGCAAACGAGTCTCGCCTTACAGCATTTGATTAAATACATGTGAATATACGTTTTTTTTTTTATTTATGGTATAGTATTTGCCGCTGTTTTTAGTGTCATTAACGAATATCGTTGAAACGATGTGCAGCTATTAATCATTTGGAATGAACTTTTGATTTACACTTTGGCGGGATTTCTTATTGTTGACTTTTTGCTTGATTTATGTGATGACTTTTATAAGGGAATTTCAGTTTTTCGTGGGAAGTATTTAAAATGAATGAAATGCAATTGCAATTCAGAGATTTTAGCAATTTGCCTCAAGTGGATTCCGAAGTTTTTATAGTTGTAGAAAGATATTTATTGATTTTCTGGGGAATTTGAATTTATAGTTCCTTTATAGCAAGATTAACAAAGAATCTAGCACAACTTGCTGGCAATTATCCAAATAGTTATGTGCTAAATTGTTTATGGGCTTCACTGCACTTCCATTTGCTTTATCAGGGAACTAGATTTTTAATACCCAACGATCTCGAGGCAAATATTTGAACAACAATTACTGGGCAAGTGGTCACTAATGCGAGAGATACAAATCTATCTAGCGCAGCAGATATATTTAATGTTATAGAGGGGCCCAGATATTCATGGCACGCCATTGAAAATGTCACGTTATTCGGAAAGCAGAACCTCAAATAGCCATTTACCCACCCACAAATATACATATTAATGGTGGTGGACCGGTTATGGATCGGCTGATTTGACGTGACTGAAAATTGCCCTCTAACAGCCCTGACTGGGGATCCATTTGCATGGTAGTTAGCACACGACTCGCTCGGATTTCCAATTATAACTTATAATTTATGCCCAATTCGCCATTTATTTACTTTCATATTCTTCGACTTTGCTCCCATTCGAAATTAAGTATACGTCTAGTTGAACTAATTAGTTTTCACTCGCCTCGCCTCGCCCCGCCTCGCACCCGGGAGAGCACATACTTTATATTACTTTGCCCCGACCCGCATGTTGTAAAATGTTTACACTGCTATCTGTCAAATCAACTGTCAACCCGAAGTGCCATCATCATTGTGGCCGCCATCCGCCATCCGCCGTTCGTATCTGTGTGAGTTTTCGGGGAGTTTGTGTGCCTCTCTTGTTGCGTCTGTGTTTGTGTATCTGTTTGTGGTGCGTTTGTGGTTCATGCTCCGCTGGGTCGCAGTCTTCAACTGCCATTGCGCCGCCGCCTCACAGTGGGGTATTGGACCCGAAAAGTGGCGATCAAATCAGGTGGGCATATTTTGGAAGGAGACTTTATTTTTTCTGTTAGATATGATAAAACTTAGTAAAAAAAAGTTGTTTGTTTTTAAATTAAATAATTTTTTTTATTTTTAAAATTAAAATTAATATTTCAAAATTTGTTTTAGTATGAAAATATTTTGGTTTTTAAGAATTTTGTAACCAAATTTTTACATAAGAAGTTTCAAAATACTCTAGATTTTAGGGAAAAAGTTTTTCAGAATCGGACTACTATATCTTATAGCTGCCATATAAAAAATAGTTTAATTTATTTAATTTTCTACTAAGAATACCAAGTTTTAAAAAAATTTATATTTTTAATTATGTGTTATTATTGACTCAATAATCTTACAAAATTTTATTAACATTGAACAACCAATTTTTATAAAAACTCAAAAAAAGTTTAGAAAAAATTCTAAAAAAACAAAAAACAGATTTTCATTTGGTATTTTTAGTCTTAAACATTAATTTAAAAAAATAATTTTATTTTTACGTAAGATGTTATTTATTTATTTAATTTCGGTTTTTTTGGAAATCATTGTTTGTTCAATCTTCACTAAATTAGTAGCTATTTGTTGAAGAAGTCTCATGGGCGCCAGTACTGATCTCGGCAAGTTTTAGAAACTCAGCTGGCAGCGCAACGCACGCGCTTGTAGTGTGCGGGCGATCAGTATATCCACTAAAATTGAATTTGAACAAATTTGTGCAAATTTGTGCAAAATTGTGTGAATGAGGCGGTAAAGCTGAATATCTAGGGAATAACACCTCATTTAAAATATCGCATGGGACCGCGTGGCGCATTACTTTTTGTCTACCTAAAGTTTAAAAATGTGGAATTTTTAGCGCATTTTTTGTATTTGCAATAATTTTATTTATAAAATTGAAAGTTATAATCTTAAAAAAATATTTAAAAAATAGTTAAATATATTATCTTAGAGATTGCATAACAGTTTTGGCATATATTTTCGTTTAAGAAAGCAATTTTTTTTTTTAAAATGCTCAAAAAAGCGATTTTTTTACTTTTTTAAAGACACCGAAAATATATAGCAAGTTTGACAACCGATTCCTCAGCCTCTGTTAGGTTGAGGAGAAAAATTTATATACTGTTAAATGCAGAATTTTATGTATTAACAAGAAAATATAATCAAATGTATCAAACGCAAAAATCGTTTTTTGAATTAATCGCCACTTTTCGGGTCCAATACCCCACTGTGCGCCTTTTGTCAAGTGGGAAAAGTTTAGTAATTAAATTGTAATTAGGGATGCATCCGCCGCTACTTTGTGCCGTTTGTGCGTTCGCCATGCCTCCAATAAGGCGGCTGTCTGTGCCAATTGTCTTGGCGTTTCATCAAGCCAACATTTTAACAGCGGCAGCCCGTGCTGATCGCCCCTCGAATGGGGCTTTCTTAGGGTTTATTTTGCCTCCCTTTTGGTCCATTGCAATTATGGGTTTACCCTTCCCGAGGGGAGTCATGGGAATTGTGATCAAAAATGGTTAACTTTGTAGGAAATGATTTCTACAAAATGTTGGTATATAAAACCATAGGTTTATATAAAACAAGAAAAGAGGATAGGATACCTATCCTATCTTTATTTCAAATAATAAATTTATTGAGAGTGAATTGGAGGGTTTTCACTAAGGGAATAATACATAATTTTAAATAATTTTAATATGTGGCTATCGGATATTTATTCCTGTTTGAATATTGAATCTATTTAATATTAAAAAGGGAGTGAATTTTTGTTTTAAAGATGTGAAGACTGAAAAATGGGTGAGAGTACATCTCTTTTGATGCACAGATAAGTCAGGAATTCCAGACTGTTAGTTTTATTCGATTTTGAATATCTTTTCTCTCTAAAGTGTACTCAATCTTCGTCGACGACAGGTCTCTCCTACTCGTAATTGACGACACCTAACGACAGGTTCATTGTTCAAATGGCTGCAACTTTTCAGCCATTTCCATTGTAATTATTTTGTATGTGGCTCAGCTCTGAGCTTTATCTGCTGGCAATCGTCATGAGCGGTGAGCAGTTGTCATGGGAGTTGTTCCTACTCCTAATTACCAGCCGGAAGTGCCCCATACTATATCCTTTCCTCAACTGGCCAACATTGCTCAAGTCAAGGGCAATGGCCAAAGGAAGGGCGATCATCGTCCCCCTACCGGATGCTGTCTTGGGAAAATACAATTTTCGCAAAGCGCGGCGCCCAGCTCTGTGCTCTGCTGCATCTGTGTGATAATCATAATCATCTCGGGCGGACTGACACTCAATGCCAGTAGCAGTTGATCAACCGATCAACTCGGCTGATGCTGATTAGATGGCTCTGTGGCAATGCGGTGGCTCCCGGAGTGGAGCACGAACCAATTGCCAATTGTACGTGCGCCGCGTAAATTCAATTTCAGTAGCAGATGAACAAAAGGCGCAGGCCATGCCAGGCCTGCTGATGGATTACTGGCCAATGCACTTGGGAAAAATATTCAGCTCCTTTGAAAACTTTGTTTTTGATTAGGAATCTTTTGAGGTATCTAGGACATTTTTAAAATTAATTTAAAGAGATAAGATCATAAGTTGTAAATATAGAACCATTATTTTTTAGTCTACTTCCAAACACTTCCTAAAATATTTAAGTCATGTACTTCCTCAATAATAAGCCATAATTTAATAAAATATATCCCATAAATATATCTTAAATCTTTTTATAGTCTAAAAACCTTACTACTTTTCGTATTTAAACTGGGCAACTTCCCATATATTTGTTTCGAGTGTTGAATGAATCGGTTCGCGTCTGCGACTTAACGAGAAATCAACGCCGCTAAGCAAATTATGCCGAACGATACGCATGCGCCGGAGCCATCAGCCAGATCGCGAGCATCCAACATCCAGCATCCAGCGCCCAGTATCGCATCGCGTTTGGGGTCTGGGAAAGGCAATCGCCCATCAAAGGCGATGCCGAGAGCGAGCTGAGCAGCCGGCCGGGGCCTGAAATTGATTTAGCCACCTCGGCCCGGCCCGACTGACCTCACTACTGTTTTTACGCCTTAAGCAGAATCTCATCAAGACGTAATGACAACAATTGATCAATCGCTGGACGGGCTAATGGTTATGATGGGTCTCGTTGGGAAATCAGTTTATATTAAAATGTAATTTGCTTGCGGTTGGCTTGTGGGGTGAAAAATGAGAGGGGCTCGTGAGGTTCGAGAGGTAGGCGCACACAGCTTGTAATTCACAATTATTATTATGATCGTGTAAGCGGGAAATAACCCAATTCAAGAATTATCTGTACATTATTCAGTACATATTTTAATAGGCACTGATTGCTTTTAGAATTATTCTTGAAACAGCACTGAATCAGCATTATAGTAAGTAATATTAATTATTTATAATAACTCAAGTAAAATAAAAGCGAAAAAATTATACAAAATATAAAAATAATAAAGGGGAATTTATATAAACCAGGGTTGGGCATTTAATGTCAAGCTGGGAGCCCAACAAAGAAATAATAACAACAAATTAAGACCCAGACTCGTAATCTAAACCTTATCACCCACGATTTGTAGGTTTTATTTTTGTATTTCTGGCTTAAAGCTGTTAAGGCAACTTCCCAAATTTTTCGCCTACTCACCCTGCTCCTCGTCAAAGTTCTTGGTGGACAACTGGAACAGAGCATCGAGCGGAGTATCTCCCGGCGGTGGTCCACCTCCCGCAGACGGCGCCTCCTCCGCCTTCTTGTGGACTCTTTCCCTATCTCCCTCCGAAGCTGGTGGCTTCTCCGCCTGGCCGGGACTGCAGCAATCGATGCTGGCGTTGCTGCTGCTGCTACTGCTGGAACGTTGCGATCGCTCGGAGCTGCCCCCGTCCTCGGAGGCAATGATCAGCGCGGGATTCAGGTGGCTCATGTGGCGCAGCAGGTGCGCCGCCTGGGCCTGCGCATGGAAGTGCTCCTGCAGCTGGCGCTGGTAGTCCCAGGCCAGGCGCTGCTCGTAGCTGTGCAGCAGGGCGGGCGACAGGAAGGGATGCAGTGCAGCAGCAGCAGCAGCAGGAGGAGCTGGAGGTGCAGGAGCAGCAGTAGCAGCAGGAGCAGGAGCTGGAACTCCCGTCGGCGGAGCTTGATCCGACTCTTCATCCCTGCCACGTCCCAGGATATCGGCTATGGAAAAGCTCTTGATGCGAGCCGGCGATGACTTGGGCGCGGGACTCCTTAAAAGCCGCAAGCGCTTCATGCTCAGGGATCTCATCATCATGGGCGGCGGACTGGGCGAGCCCACCGAGATCTCGGACTCCGCGGGACTGGGCGTTCGCTGCGGCATCTTCAGGCGGCTCTGGCCTCCGGCTCCTAGCGCATCTTTAAGAGCCACGTTCCTGGGAGAAGCGATTAAAAACGCGTCGGCAAAACGCGCGGCAGCCACACGGAAAACGTCGGCACAACGTGCAACACAAACACCAACAACGAAAATGGCTCGTGGCCGAAATTCGCTGCCATTCGCCGCTCTCTCTGCCACTCTCTCGCTGGGGCTCTCTGACGCTGCCTCTCCCGACCGGTTTGGGGGCCTCTAACTGGTTTCGGTGACGTCACTAGTCGCGCAGCTGCGCAGCTTGTCTAATTGGAAATGCCGCCTCGCTCTGACAAAGAGGCGTGGCAGCCAGAGAGAAAGACAGCGAGCGAGCAACGGCTGCGGACCAATGGCAGTTGGCCAATACCTTTGAGGCCCGCTCCTCAACCCCCTTACAGTCGCTGTCAACGTGTGCGAACGTCATCAATTTGTACAATTTGACATGCGCTCTTGCTCACCACCCCTGACTCTCTCTCTCTCTGTCTAACTCTCGCTGGTCTCTCTCGTGTTTCCAGGCGGCTGACTGCGTTAATTATCGTAATTGTTGGCTCTCTCCGGCTCTTTTGCAGCTCTCTTTTGGCCCACTCAATTGTCATCAATAATGATGTCTCGTTGTACCGTTGTTGGCTCCTCATCTATTTTCCACTGAATTCGACTTTTTGAGACCTCTCAGCACTGGGAGAAAAGAGGGAATGGGTCCCAGAATGAGGCATTAGTGTTCTAGTTTTGAAATTTAATTTAATTTAGAGTTTTGGAATATATTTTTAAATTGTAATGTGTGTTATATGAAGATAGTGAAAGAAATCCCTCCTCCAGACTATCTACATTAAGCATAATAATAGTTGTTGCATCTTAAAGTGATCTAAAAATTCCCAAGTACGGATTGGGTGACACGCTAGTACATAAAACCGCGGACATTTTGGAGACCAATCACGCAATCACCAATCACCATAATTATAGGTATCTTTCTACTTGTATCTTTAGGAAAATTAGCCTTAAATAAATTAAATTAAATTAAATTAGTTCTGAAGAGACCGAATTGTATACATTTCCAAGTTTTGCTGGTATTTTCTGACAAAAATTATACTATTAACATAAACTATTTATGATACATCAACTCTGACCACGAGTTTACAAACCCAAAAGCATAAAAACTACATTCTACTAATTCAACAGATACAAATAATACATATAAATTAAAATTATTTCATCTTTGAATTTGAATACATTAACAACTTTATTTTATTTTTAAACTAAAACTATGCTTAAACTTCATAAATGAAAATTTAAACCCAATATTTTTGTAATAGATGATTTTCTTAGTGCTTTCTCTTGGCACACATTCGTTTGTCTTGCCATTTCCACCATTTCCCCATTTCCCACTCTCTAAATTACCTCAATGCATTTCCAAATTGATTGCAACTCTGGTCCGCTTGTTGTATCACGTATCCGCCCTGTATGCGCCACGCCGTGCCGCGCCGCGCTTCGTTTGTTTGTCAGTGTCAGCTTTTTATTCAATTTCGCTCCGCTGTTTGTCCTGGTTTTCTTTTTATTTCTCGCTTTTTTTCCTAGCATTTTGCATGCAAATGTCTATTTAACTGCAATGCGCCCTTTGCTGGTGGGAATGTGAGTGAGGAGGAGCCCCGGCTAAGTGAAATGATGTAACTGCTGGGCCGTAATCGATAATAGGGTCCCTTGCTCTGTAAAATAAGGGTATAATTAGTTTTATATGAATAATGTTCCTAATAAGGTATAAGGATACATTTATTTATTACTACTACTAACGTAGATAATATAAGTTATCTAATACTTATCAAAAACAATCACAAATATTTAAGCAAAATGTTTAACTTAGCAAATTCCTATAGCCATCTGTTGAAAGGGTGTTAGTAGTACGGTGTTCCTTGTGCTGCCCCTGCCAAAGCTGTTGGCATTTGCATGAGAACCCCTTGGCATTCCCCTCCCTTTTGGTTGCAAGATGGCCGCGTTGTTTGATTAATGCCTGCACTTGACTGACTTGACGGACGCGAATGTGCCTCGATGTTGCTTTTTTGCGCCTTTCGTTTCAGGGAAATTGGCCTCCCTTGAGAGGCGCTCGCTATCGCTATCGGTGCGATCGCATTCGTATTTAAAATCAATTATGAAATGACTCTTAATTGGGCGCCTCAATCGGACGCGACACGCCCTGTCAATCACAATTAGCCATCGCCCCTAGAAAACCCCTTGGCAGACACTCTTATTCACAGAGACCCTCAAACGATTCGGCACGCCTCTAATTCTGCAAATTCATAAGCCAAATGTATCGGCTCTGTATCCTTTCATCAGCCCGGGGCCAGGCAAGATGGCGATCGGATCGCCGCTGTTCATTAAAACCTCATAAATAGCTAAAGTGTTTATTGTCGCATCTGGCAAGCCCAAATCCCCGGAGAGGGCTCTTCCACCACGGTCCTCGAACTCGTATTTTGTATACACATTCACAGTGCGGGGTGCAGGAGCAGGAGCAGGAGCTGAAGTCAGTTGGTAATAAAGTCATTGCTGTGTATGTTGTGTCAAATTTGTCACGCCCCTTCGGCGGGCTCGAAACTGGCTGCTGGCAATGCATTAATGTCGCCTTTTGTCTCGTCGAGTTCCTCTGCCTCGGCCTCTGCCTGTGACGATGATGAAGTTGTGCCAGCCAGTTGTCAACAATCAACGCTCCCAAAAACTCTGAGCCCAACTGCATGCCAATTAAAGCCAGCTCGCAGCTATCCGATCCTCAACTTCAACCTCAACCTTTCAGCTGCACCCCGAAAACTGAAAAAAACTGAATTCTGTGACGAATGCGCTTATGACTGCAGGCTGCGATGTGCAAAAGCGATCCTCGCCTTATCATCGAATAATCTTCGACACTTCGGACAGCTGTCAGCGTTTTGCCAACTCATTATGCAGATTTCGACCACAAATGCGACACGAAAATGTCGAAAACAATTTACTGAACGCGACGAAAAGAAATTGTCAATGCGGATCGGATTCGTCTATTAGGATCGGAGCAGTGCCAGAGATCGTTCAAACATAAGTAGTCCGGCCAAGCCGCAAGGTAACACTGTAAGAAATAAGATCGATATCCTTGGAGGGTACTATAATTTGCAGCATAAAAATCTAGGCATGCTTATCTGACTGAAATATATAGATATAAGCAAAATTCAGCAAAAGATACATTTAATATTCCCAATATAGGTTAAATGCGTTTCCTTTGTCCTGTTTCAGCCCTCGAAAACATTTAATTTATTTTTTCGCTGTGCAGACACAATGGAAACATGGAATGACACCAAGCAGCCGAATTTCGGGGCTACCGCATACAAATTATGGTCTCGAACGAAATACCCCAGCGTTTATCCACAAGATACACACACTCAAAAGTGCCGCGCCCTGCGGCAAGATACAGAATGGACCTCAAGATTGGAGCAGTGGCAATTTGTATATCTTTGTGATAAATCAAAACATTATCAATAATAAAATCGGTAGCCGTTTGCCACTTGGAAGCGTTTGGGGCGAAATTTGTCGGCCTTTTGTTGTGGTCAGAAAACCAAAAGACCCAAAGACCGAAAACCGAAACCCGAAACCCGAAACCCGAATAACGAAACTCCCAAAAGCATTTTCTGAGTGCTAGTGCTCGTGTGTAATTTGTATGCTAATTCAGCATCGAGTTGAATGTCTGATGAAGCTTAATGTCAGCCACAGAGAGTGTGGTTGGGGGGAGGGAGAGATCCAACTAAAGTGACATCCATTAACACTTTTCTCGGTGGCTTGTAGGAGCTGTGAATCTTTTGATTTCCCAAATTTCTGTCCACTACCTTATCGATGATATAGCGGGACAGTCGCGGCAGCTGGCGTCAACCCATTGCCATCAAACGAATTAAGTGGACAACAACAATCGTCTTTGTCCGCGAACGTGTCCGGCGAATTCCCTGAACCTGCTGCTGGAGGCGCCTACGTGTGTGTTCTCCGCCAGTTGAGGCTAAGTGGCTGATTGTGATGGCCCTCGGGATCGATCGGCGATCAGTGATGGGAATGTGATGGGACTCTCTGGCGGCGGCTCTGCGCGTGTGATCTTATCGTGATATAAATTAGCCGCTACCAGATTGAGGAATTACCATATCTGGTCCTAATGCAACTGGAAGATTTGGGAATTCTATTTTTTTATATTTATATTTTGTATATATTTATTTCAGGGTTTTAGAATTTAGAATTAGAACTGCAAGGCAGTGCAAGAAGGATTTTTGTTTAGCCCTTAAAAAAATATATTTATCTGTGCATATAAATAATTAAATATATATATTAAACAGAGTTACCTTAGAAGAAGATCTGTTTATTCTTATTCAAACTCTTTGTTTAATGAAAACAATAAAATGAATGGTTTTTTGTTCTTTTTTCTCGGTGGCCTCTCTGCTTGTTTTGGGTAATGTTGCTTTTCATAATTTACAACTTCATTAACGCCTGTAAGGGGTATCCGCCACGAATCATAAACCTTCATTCATGAATCGGAAAATATGTATAGTATTTCTCTCCCCTTTTTATGTATTATTTTTTGATTCTTTGATCGAAATATGCCGCATCACGATCAAGATGCTGGGGATGAATGAATCAGATTCAGATACCGAAATCAGAGACGAAGAAGCGCAGTAAACAGAAACAAATTGCTATCAGTTGGTACTCAGTCGGAGTCGCAGTTCTCCCCTTTTGTGCTGCATCATTTCCATGCGGAGCCAAGGCTTTATCCTGGCCCGGCCCGAGGTGTCGGCTGTAAGCTAATTGGAAGCGTGTTCAAAGGTGCCGCCAACAAATTAAGTATGAGTTACCAATTTAGCTTTTATATCTCTATCGCACACGTACACATGCCCAACCAGCCGCACATAGATACACGCGCGGCAGGAAGAGAGATGCGGATGTTATGGGCCTCTTGGGGGGGCAAAAAGCCACAGAGAGAGAGAGAGTGAGCCGGCTTCTGCTCCAAACTGGTTTTCTGAGCCCTGGCTCTCCTCTCGCAACTAAGTTGTAATTTCAGTCCTTTGATTGCATTTGTGTGCCAAGCTGAATTGTTTACATTTATCATAATCAGCACTCGAGTCGTTTGTAACCGCCGCGAGGGCCACATTTCATCTTTTGGCAACGCGGCGCCAGTTAAACTGGAAGTCCAAGTCCCAGTCCCAATCCCACTTGTGGCACTCCGTCCGCATCCCTGAGATGCATCTGCATCCGAGACTGGCACTGGCACTTGATGTAGGTCGCCCCGACTGTGAGAGCGGCCAGCACTTGATCACCTGACAGGGGAAACGTTGAGTAATTGCTGACAATATGGCTGAGCAGGGCAGGCAACACATTTAGTTAAGAATCAGGCAGCCGAAAAAGGAAGAAGTTGGGGTCTCGGTCCCTAAAAGCAAATGTTTACAAACTTTTTGTGGCTGCTCTGACGTTATTATTATCATAAACAATCCAGAAAGAGCTTAAATCCTTGGGAGGGGGACCTTAAAGCTATATATATAATTTAACTAAAATTAAAGGGAACCAATAAGCAGAACAATGCTAAATAGTTCTCAAATAAATAAGACATTTAAAAATTAAAAAGCATATATGGTCACCAAGTTTGAGTGTAGAAGCCCAAAAGCAAAATCTACCCTTAATGACACGAGTCTGTAATTTAAGGAATTCTTCATAAGTTCTGCTCTGATACAAGTACTCAATGTATTATGTTTATGTAAGCTTTCGTGCAGAGATCACTTTGGCATCACAAAAGGGAAAAGTATGCGTTTCAGGTACTTTTATATTAAAAAACATTTCCAACTTAGTTTCCATATATTTTTGGTAAGAAAATATAATCTCTAAGGACCATAAAATAAATCATTCGGTTCACAAACAGTTAAGTTCATTTTTGATACGGGTATGACATTGTATATTATTTTTTTTTATGTGTCATAGCCGTATACAAAAGTGAAAATGTTTTAAAGGAAATTTGATCTGAAAAATAGACTTAATAGACAGATATACTTGGCTGTTAAGGCAGTAAAAAATATATGAATAAGGAACGCTTTCTTCTTCCTTCTTCTCAATACTCCCTATGTTACCCAATTTTTTTTGTTTCAAAAGTAAACTATTTATTCTATTAACGGGTCGACGAGTTCCCAACTTGCTTACAACAGAGCAATCAAGGCAACAGCGACTTTACTCACATCTGGCCTCATTAGGCCCGCTTAAAAGGCTCATGAGGCACTTCCACTCATCGTGCGGTAGGTTCATTAGTCATTTTTAGTTGATTCTATTAATGGGTTTCGACATTTACGCATTTCTGTTTGCCTTTTCTCGGAAGTGCTGAGAGATTTTCCCATAATTAGAGCCGGCGCACACAGTTTACCTCGATTTGCCGGCGAATTTTCTCAGCTACTAAACCCAAGTGGCACCGGTAATGGCTCCACTAATCGGTACTACAACTCAATTTCAATTAAATGCTGTGCGTTCGGTGATACTACTTTCCCCGGACTACTTTCCAAGCTCCACTAATAACACCAAGGCCCCCAGATGGAGGGTTTTGTGGGCACTTAAAGTTTCTTTATCGCGGCGCATGCGTTGCATTGTCACACATTTGGAAATGAAAATAAATTGGCTTTAACTGAGCCTCGGATCTGGATCGTCGTCGATATGCATCTCATCCATATGCACGAGGCTTTTCCCGTCTAGTTTACGAACTGTGAGAGATCGAGAGTTCGGACGGAGCGGACCAGTTGGCCGGATCGGTATCGGGCATCATTAGCAGCGGAATTGATAGCTTGATTATTCAAATGATTAACAAACGATCGGCTGCTGGCCAAGTTCGTCGGGTTGGCTTGAGAGAGGGTCTCGCATCGAGATCGAGATTGATGGCGCACTTCAGTTGCGGAGAGCTCGCAGGTCATCTTCTCGGCTTCCCAGCTCCGCAGCCTCTCAGCTTTGGAGTTCGGGAGTGAAAAATATGTGCGCCGCTGGCGACGATGGGCCACCTTTGAACTTTGCCGCGAACGGTAGCCAGAAAGCAGCCGGCTTCCAGTTGGAAATTTATGAAAATGATCATCGCTTCGAAAATTAATAAATATCGAAATAATTTCTAGTGAATTTCATATGCAAATTAGCGCCGTGCACAAATCTGCAAAGCGCGAGTCACAGCAACGCTCGGCTTTAGACACTTGGGTTTGTTTGGGACTTTTTGCCCCAACTCGTTTTCGTTCGTGGCAAGTGATTAAATTAATAATTAATTAGTTTGAATTTATGAATAACGGTTGTAAATAATCATTAATAAAAATTAAAAAAGATTTCTTTTATTTTAAGACTGCGCCACTCAGCATCAGCTTCAGCTTCAACAAAATACGTAGCAACATCATTAAGATCGATCGAAGCAGAATATTCAAATTCGAGTTCGTATAGATACACAAAAATATTTGAATTGAACTCACCGACCGACACAAGCCGAGTGGAAGCTCTGCTCTCGACTTCGAGCATTGTTTGCTTAAATATGCTTAAATTTATTGACCAGAATTTGCGGTCTTTTGTATTTCCCTTTGTTTGCCTCAAATTATTAATTGGAGTAAAACAGATTTAGCTTTTGAACGCTAATTGGTTGGGGAATTAAACAATGACACAATTCAAATTTGTTCAGATGAGAAGGGAATGAAGGCAAAAACCGAGAACTTGAGAGCTCGAATTTTGGTATAATTTAATTAATAAAGTTGTATTAAACATATAATATAATAAAGCCTTGACTATCTCAGCTTTAATTCTCAAAATTTATATAGCGATATAAAGTTATACATAAAACTATATAAATTGTTCAAAAAGATATTAATTCGGAACGTTGATGGAGAGGTCTTCAGCTAAGAAGTTTGTTTAAATTTCTGATATGTTCAACTTAATATTTTTATGTATTTTCTAGACTTTTTTAAATTAATGCAGAACTTATTCGTTTTTACAATGTCACCATCAGATTTGGCAGATTTACTATATAAAAGAGCCCTTTTCCTCATACGCCCGGTTGATTTCTATACAAAAATGTGTAAGTCATTAATATAGCCATTTTGGAGTCTAAAATAACGAATGTTTAATTTTGTTTTACAAAAATTGATCAGCATCACCAGGATATACAGGCCTGTCCGACAATCTGGATTTGTTTAACTCTTCTCTGCGACATATCTGTCTTATTAAGTTTAAATAATTTCAACTAAAATCCTTCTGAGTTATCAAATATGTTAAATATGAGTTACAAAATCTTGAAATGGGCTACCTTACGACGTATTTACGAATTCAATAGGTACTATAACCTTTAGCAAACCTACAGGAACCAAATTTTCTCGCTCAATTTAAAATCTGGTAACTGAAAAAGCTCCAATCATTTTCTCTCACTAATTATTAAATATAAAAATGCAAATCAGTAAAAGTTGGTCTCAATTTAAAACCATTTAAAATTTTGTCCAAAAGCATGCTGCAAAAATATTACACAATTTTCTTTAATATTTTAAGTCTCAGGCAACTTTTGTGGTTTATTTGAATAAATTTCAAAATCTCTTTGTGCAAATATTTGGTGGCTCTGAAAAGAGCCGATTTAGGATGATTCGAATCGTTTTGATCCGGGCTTTGATGCCGGATGCTGGTTCTGGCTGGTTCCATATCCACTTCCGTTTCCGTTTCCGGCTGTGATTGTTCTGGCTTGTTCACTGGCCCACACAAGGGCCTTGGTCCTGGCTGAGTTGCTGGATGTATCTCCAATCGGGGCTGGCTTAGAGTGTTGCCTTTGCCCCCCATGTCCTGGCCTTGGACACCGCTCGGTGTGTGGGTGTCCTGGCACTTCCTTGGGCCGTCCAGTGCTTGGGGAAATCCGTTGGGGGATAGCAGCGCTCCCAACTCCCGCGGCACTCGACTCAAAATTAAACAAAATACTCGTCTCCTCATTGCTCACTTTCTGTACCAATCATTTGGTTGCCTTGGCGGTTCGGTGCGCACCTGGCCACGCCCTCATTTGGGCGGCGCTCCGCCCATGGGGCCAGATCCCGATACGGGGACCACCATGCCGGCAGCGGCGGCCGCAGCGGCCAGGCCCACCATATCGGCCTCGTGCATGGGTTTTTTCTTTAAAATGCTCAAGTCATTGACATTTTCCAAGAAGGACTTGTGAGCAGAGAAGACCTTCACGCTATCAAAATCCTTCTTCAGTTCCTCGATGTCGCGCTTTTGCTTGGCTCTGCGATTCTGGAACCAGGTGATTACCTGGGCATTGGACAGGCCCAGGGAGGCGGCGATCTCATCGCGATCCGCTGGCGACAGGTACTTCTGGTACAGGAAGCGCTTCTCCAGCTCAAAGATCTGGTGATTGGTGAAGGCGGTGCGCGATTTGCGCTTCTTTTTCGGCTGCGGACGGTTCGAGAAGATGTCCAAGTGGGATTTATCTGGAAATAGGAAAGGGGAAGAAAGGTTATTAATTTAATTTAGTCAAATAATGAATTTAAGCTCCCATTAGTACTAAAAATCCGCTTGGATTAAAGCTCTGAATTCCCAGATTCTTGGCATTTGCCGAACCGGTTGCTAACAAGCGGCTTTGCCTTTGGTTTTAATTGCCCGGCCAGGCCAGGCCGCGTGTTGATTCAAATGCCATGAATGATACTTTTGATGAATGCAATTGCAAACGCAGCTGCAGTTTCTCTGCTCTGAGCCGAGCTTCGACTTGAAGTCTGTAATTTCGCGTTGATTGATTGCGCGAGTTGTGGGCGTTCATTGGGTTTGTGGCGGTCTAATGACGAGCTTTCTCGGGCCTTATGCAAGGCAGCCGGGCGGCGGCTGCTCATTTGTCTCGTTTGCGGTGTGATTTATATTAATTATTGACACCTACAAATCAGTTTTAAGTGGCACCCCGCTTGATTAACGAGCCACTGACCCGTACTTGGAGCTTTGATTGTGTTTGCATAACGTTTCCTGGTACGAAACTCCGAGCCAGATGCGGTGGCAATCAAAGCGATGATCGCCAGACCATCAGCATAAATATTTGTATTTATTGAATATTGAATATTGATTGCTGAATATGGGCTAACCGGTCCAGCTTCACACCCATGCCGATTGCTTGTCAAACAAACTAGATCGACATTAAAAACTAATTAAATGCCCTCCAACCGAATGCAAACGAAGTCGAACCGAGCCGGAGTCCGGGCTAAGAGTGTGGGTATACCCGTTTTACATATATTCGAAAAGCAAACGCATAATTTGGTCATTTGTTATCTCGAGCACGTTTTGTAACCCAAAACCCATTAGGCACTTGACTGCACGCCCTCTTTCTCCGGAGCCTTTCTCCCCTACGCTCTGCCCTCTTCCTTTTGTATTTGTTTTTTATCGGGAGACTCATTAAGTAATTTCCCCGACTTATCTATGGAGCGAAAAAGAAATGGGCAGGCCACTTGGGTATCCTTTTCCCCTCGCAGGTGTCCACTTACAGGGCATAAATCTGGTCCTTAGTTAGGAGGAGTTTTGTTGTGATGTCTGAGCAAGGGAAACCCGATCGATTTTCGAGGAACCAGCAACAGTTGGCCTCAGGGATTTTTATGTTTTAATTTGGCGAGAATACTGGGAATTGCAATTGGGATTGGTTTGCAGCCAAGGCGACACACCGTCTGGCCAGAAACCAGTTGGCATATAACCACCAGAGTGAGCCTTCAAGGAATAGGTTACTTTGGAGGGTAATTATATCTGCAGCAGAGTGTGAGAGATGCTAATGGGCACACAGCTGCCTATCGCCGGGTCTCCTAAACTGCTGATAGACAAACGATGACACCGCCTCCCGACTCCGATGCGTCGTAAATATTTCGTCTGCGGCTTATACAATCCATGATAAACAGTAATATGTGTATATTTTGTCAACTCAATACCCCGCCGAAAAGATACAGATATTATACAACGGACGAGTGTCGTCGCTAATCGCCCGTTCAGTGTATTTTAAAACATGTTTACGACCGGAGGAGCCTCAGCCAGAGCCCCAGCTAGAGTTGGCCCCGGCCATTAGCCATTTGAGTAGCAACAAATGGAAACGGCATGTTAATTGTTCGACGAGCAACAACAAAACTCGATTAGGTAATGCACCGCTCGGCTAATTGTTGCTAATCGCTGCAGAATCGACACGACTACACAGATATACTAAAGCGGGGACAGTTGGAGCTACTAACCATTAATTGCTCGGAGTTCGGGGAGTACTAGCACTAAAACGCCCACTAAATTAGCTCGGAAGAGCACTAGGGTTTCAGAGGGTATCAGGGCCGCTGCTGATTATATATCCAAAGTCTGAAAAGCAAAGTTCTCTTGTCTTGATCTGTGGCAAGTGGCGCATGCTGCCAATTAATTAAAAGCGAAAATATTGAGTCGGTTTTTAAGGAAATTTACATAACAAAAGATCCAAAAATTACGGAGGGGCAGAGAGGGGAATGAGACCATTTATTTCAATTAAACGAAATTCGAATTTGCTGATTGATAAATGGCAAAGCAGCATCATAATAAGCTGAATATTCAGAGGCTGCTGCTGCTTCAATTCAAACAAATTGGAAGAAGCTTTTATTCCAATTAATAAATCGCGTAAATTCATTAAGGAAATTGAGACATTTATCAAAAGGAAGTCCCAAACGAGAGCTAAACCTAAACCCTTTCTTATTCCCAAGTAAACCCACTTTAGGATGCTTACCTTGCGACTCGTCAAAGTCCTTGGTGGTCATCTGGAACAGGGCATCCAGCGGTGTGCCATTGGCCTTGGCCTTGGCCACGGCAGCGGCATTGTTGGCACTCGCCGCTCCGGCTGCTCCTCCCTGCGACGGGCTCGCTGCATTGTTAGATCCACTGGCTCCTGCCTGCCCCGACGACGACTGGGGACTGTGGCTGTGCCGGGCAGCGGCGGCTGAAGCGGCAGCCACGGCAGCTGCCGAATCCCTGGCAATCTCGGGCGAACAGCAATCGCTGGCCGCCGAACTGGAGCGGTCCGAGCCGCTCTCCGAGGGAATGATGTCCATGCCCATGTGCCGCAGCAGCTGCGCCTGGGCATTGAAGTGTTCCTGCAGCTGGCGATGGTAGTCCAGGGCCAGGCGCTGCTCGTAGTGCAGCAGGGCCGAGGGGATGAAGGGGCGGACGGGCATGGCCGGTCCCAGCAGGTGATCCCAGGGCCGGACAATCTGTCCGCTGGGCAGCAGCATGGCAGCCGCCGCCGCCGGATGGACATCCAGGGGTTCCGTTCGCGGCTGCAAGAGTCCGCCGGCAGAGGCACCAGGACGGGTGGCGGGCGGTGCCAGGAGATTCGAGCTGGGCGGCGGTGAGACGGACTCCTCGCGTTGCTTCTCCGAGTGACCCAGTATGTCCGCAATGGAGAAGCTCTTGACGCCCTCGATGGCCGACTTGGTATTGGTCTGTCCGGCGGACTGCGGCTCTGGGACGGCGGCCGGCGGACTGGGCGTGTGCTCCCTGGGCTCCGAGGAGGACGAGGACATGCGCAGACGCTTCAGCGGCTGGAAGTAATCCTCCGGCAGTCCGCCGACGGCACTCCGGCTGAGTCCGGCGGCTGCTGCAGCGGCGGCGGCGGCTGCAGCGGCTGCGGCTGCATGTTGCTGCATCAGCAGCTGCTGCTGCTGCAACAGATCAATGGTGCTGGCACGCGGATGGTGCAGCGGATGCTGGTGCTGGTGCTGGTGCGGATGCGGATGCTGCGTGGGCAGCGGGCTGGGGGCTCCGCCCACGGAGATCTCGGATTCGGCGGGACTGGCCGGACGCATGGTTGGAGGGCAGAGCATTTAGGTTCGAAATATAGCACTTGGATGGATTCTCTGGGAGTTCTCTTCCTTCACACACTTAACTCGGTAAACTCGGTTTGTTCACTGAATTCTCGCTGAGATTTCTGGCGGTGATTAGTCAACACTAACTAAGGTATCATCGGCACGACGACTCAACGCTGGTCCAACGGTATAGGACCTTTCAACTCGACGCTTCGCAGTCAACTGTTCGAAACTAGATTGAAGATTGGTTTGCTAACTAGACACGTCGATATTTCTTCAGTTCTTTTGCTGCCGGCGCTGCTGCTCTCTGCTCTGCCGTCGCCGCCGCTCCCTCTCTGCGTCTCTGTCTCACCCTCTTCCGCTCTCGCTTGCGCTCCTTAGCATCGCGCCCTCTCTCTGGTCGTGTCGTTCGTGTCTCGTTTGTCGGTGGTTAAACCCTCGGCCTCGGCAATCAAATCATAACTGCACAACGAGCTGCGTCGACGCTGGCGTCGCAGCCCCAGTCGCTCTCTCTCTATTGCTCTCTTTCGAGAGCGCTAAAACCTGTTTCTGGCCAGAGCGAGAGCCAGCGATGCCACTTGCCATCTCGCTCTACGCAGCTCTTAGCACCAATCGGCTACAGCAACAAAAAATAGCAATGGTGGCGTATACGTAACGGTAATTATGGCGTTCATCATGCGCCCTGGTGTGCAAGCGAGATGGCGCTCGCGGGGCCTGAGAGCGAGATGGAGCAGGCGACGCTCCTCAGATTGTAACGAGACTGTATTTAGTATTTTTGGTCCGCAGCAAAGTTTTCACAACTTCAAATGACGTCGGCAGCGGCGCTAGCAGCGGCGGAATCAGCTCCCCCAAAGTCCCTCCCGCTCCTCTTCCCCAGAGAACCCCCCCTCACACAGTTAGCATTAATGACGATGACCCCCGAAGGCAGCCCGCGTTTAATTGTCAAGCGTTTGCAATTAATTTGCTGTAAGAAAAACGAACAATTAATTTGGGAGAAAAAAGGAAAAACAAAGCAGAAATAACAAAACTAGGGAAGCTAGAGAGACCGTGGGTAAGGGAAATAAAAAATGCGCATAAATTTGCTGGCATTTGGAAATTAATTCGAGTCTGAGAATGAAAATGAAGCCAGTTTCGGTTGGTTGAATTGGAGGAGAATATTTCCCATTTTTCACGGAATATTGGCTAGGTGCCACTCTGTTTAATTGAAACTTATTGTTTGGATTACTTGACGCATTCTCAGTTGTTAATTTAGTGTCATAATAAAGATATTGTTTTGGCATCGCACTCAAGGCAAATGGATTCGAGGGATGTGGTTATCCCCGACGGCTTTTGCACTGGATACAAATTCACTGTAGAACATTTAGTTAGATAGTTAATAAACTAACATAAATCAATGATATTTAATTGGATTTAAAAAGCATTTTAAAATTGTATTGCTTATTTTAGCGCACCAAATAATAAGTTTATTTATACTTGTAGCGTTAGAAAATTCAAATACTATATAAATAACACATTTATTAATTTATTCCACTTTCCTTTATAAGATGATAAGAATTCTATTTTATTTTAATAAGGGAAAATTAATATGTTACTATATTTATAATTTCTTTTTTGTCCCACTCTTGTCCCACATTTTCATTAAAAAATTACCACAAATAAATGAATTTAAAGATATATAATTTAGCAAGTTGATATTTATTATTAATGTTTATTATTTTGGTCTCTTCTAAGTCGAAAGACCAAACGTATTCTTAAATTTATTTATTCATCGTTCTTTTCGATTTCAGTAATTATGTTAAACAAATATTTATTTAACTTACATTTTTGTTTTATAAAATTCACTATCTCCCTTAGGATTGATCTGCTTAACATTTTGAGTACTTTAACCTTAAAAATCAGGTTTTTTTATAACTATATCATTTTATGATCTCAGCAGTACATTTTGAAAATTCCGAAATTATACATCCTATTGGAATCTTAATTACGATACGGTATTATAATTGATATTTGAAAGATAAGAGATTTTAAGAGCCAATATGTATTATTTTCAGGATTTCGATTCTATACTTTAAATATTAATAAAATCGGATTACTAAATCTTCTAGCTTTCCTACAAATATTGCCAACAAATTTACGATCTAATCCATTTGGATATAAAATAAAAAGGTTATACATTTTAGCTTAACATTTTATATTGGTGAAGTGGACTTACATTATCGATAACTAAGCTGGATAACTAAGCTCTTTGGAGCGATCGTGCCTTAATATTGAACTCTAAGGTATGTACTTCACCTTCGAACTGAGTTCCTTCCCATTTTCCCTAATTAGAACTCGTATGATCCCTGCCGCTAGGCTGCTGTCAGCCAATTTACAATTGTCCACACGTTTTAGCCAACTTGAAGGCAAATGCTGACACCTCCAGGCCCAACAAACAACTCCAAATCCTTTTAATTGAAACAAATGTGAATTGCAGCAACAATCAGCGGAGAACAAAAGAGTGGCTGAGGCGGAGGCAGTGGCAGCAACGGAAGAAGAAAAGACGGCGGCACAAAGGCGTCAAGGCGTCTGAAGACAAAGGGGCCAGAGGTCTATTAAGGAAGAATCGAAATTCGAAAATCGAAACCAATTGCCGTCGCAGCAGGATGCTAAACGAGAAAGGAATCGACGGCGGCGGCGGCTGTGACCACCGCAGGCTCAGCGCCCGACTTTAGCCGCAGTGGGTCCCGATCCCGGACCTTTTGCCGAGACCCCGAGAATAATACCAACTACCTGATGCTTCCAGCCAGCGGCTGTTGATAAGGACTAATCACACAAATATTTGAGCATTCGGTTTTGTGATTGAGTCTCGCCGCGAGGAGCGCTGCCCGGGCGGCCCGTTTGATTTGCCGCGTTTAGCGCTTCTGTATTTTTTATAATTCTAATTTCTCCTGCCCATTTCCCTCTTTGTTCTCGGCGGCTATTAGTGTATCTATTAGATACACACACGGCGGCGGCCGCGTGGGAAAAGCCGCGGCGATAATTATGCCAGGTCCTTGAGTCTGGAAATCCTTTGCGGGGAAAGACAATTTACACCTTACACCTGTGACTGTGCCAGCGGTGTGTGTGGCTTCATTCACACGCTGATAAACTCCTGCAGTGAAAGTGCAGGGAAAGGGTTCATTAATATTCAAATTTAAATGCAGGGCGACGATTTCATTGATTTATCGATTCAACTTCAGCTGCCGATGATAATGGTGGCCCAGTCAGCAGCCGGAGCAGCTGACTACTGCCGGAAACGTTGAATTTTCTATAATTAAGTTTATCTCCTATCGCTTTTAGGCGATATAAGATAGAGTTTGAACCATTTACTAAACTAACTATACACAGTTTTAGTTGGCATAAAGTTTCCCAATTATTTTATTTTATCTTCCAATTTGTTCGATATATTTTCTAACCTACTACTGCTAAAGCTGGGCAAAATAAACACCAACCATTCAAATAATTTTGGGTCAACCGAACACACCCACCCAAGTCAAGCGGACAAAGTAAAGGCGGACAAAGTAAGTGCATAATTATCGTTTAGCCATCGGTAAGTAATATAATTTTCGACATGCTACCAAACAGCCAGTCGACTCTGATCTTGGTGTTTTTCCTTTTTATCGGCCGCTCAACATCAAGTGGCAGTGACAGGCATGTGTCAATGCTGCGTGGGTCGAATGTTGGCTGCTGGCTGGAAATGTGAACCGAAAGTCACTCAACGGCGCATATGCAAATTGCTCCGGGCAATAGCGAGGAAAAAAATTCAAAATAAATACCTTTATGGAAGCTGTGGCTACGAGTTGGGCCTGCCGTTGAAAGCTTGCTAATTGACAATTACAGTCAAGTCGTTGTATTACCAGTTGGGGGTCTGTATGTCACAGGTTTTGGTGTCTAGGAAATGTTTATAGGGGAGGGAACTGGAAATAAGTAATAAATTATAAATATATCTTAGCTTTAAATAATGGAAAAATGGTTAGTCAAACATCCATAAGTTGAACTTAACTCTTTTAATATAAATAATGCCCCATAACATTTAAGTAACCAGAAAAATTATATATATATTTTAATGACATTTTTACTGGCTTAATAATATTCCATTCGGCATTAATTTTAGCTTAAATCTTGATTAGCCAAGTTTCAGTCATTAGATCATTGTTTAGATGGCAGAAATTTCCGCCTTTGACTAGAGAATCAAAGAGAAAGTCCTCCAACTTGATTGCTTTTATTATTTTTTCTTTTTTGGCGGAAAAAGAAAACTCATCAAAGAGAAAAGTAGTTAGACACAAAAGACACTTGAGCTGGGGCGACCATTAAACATTGCCAATTTCACAGTAATCATCGCCATGGCCAAGAAAGCCCCGGCCGAACAAAAGGTGGCCCAGAGGAAAAAGTAGCAGAGCGAACTAAGCCGTTTAGGGGCCACCCACAAAGCAAATGCTCCCATCTTGTGCTCGGACTTGGGACCCACGACGACTCGGAGGCAAAGACCAGGCCAAGAGACCACGCTTTCGGGGCCAAGCTGGGCAGCCTCCGTTGGCCACGCTAATCAAGCCAGGCCCGCAGCCCGGCCAAAAGCCAGCAACGAAATGCGAGGCAACAAATCAAACGCTCGATGGAAAGCACAAAAACGGAAAACGGAAAACAATGAACAAGCGCATGCTAATTAAAGCGAAGATGCTCAAATTGAAATGTTTAACTTTTTCATCTTCGTTTCTATTTTCGGGTTCGTGCTTTTGTCCCAATCTGCTGCCTTCCTTTTACTCCGACTCCGACTCTGACTCTGGCTGGCGGAGACTGTGAGAGGACCAGGCGAACCGCAGCGGAGCAGTTCGATCTGGGCCAGTGCAGGCGTACACTGAGGGAAGTGTTGAATTTTGGCTTTACAGGAATATTTTATTAAAAAAATGTATTACAATTTTGGGTTTCGGTTAAGGAAGTTATTAAATATCCATTGATTTGTGATAAATAGCTTAACATGAGAAAAAATTATTACAAATTTTAAATATGTGTGTTTGGTTTTATAAATCTGAGCAGATTGTGCTTGTCCTCAATGATATGTCGGTTTGGTTTTTGTTCTTCTCCGAAAACTAAAGGTTTGTTATTGGTTAATGGTAAAAAATTAAAATAAAAGCCTTAATTTCTCTTGATAAAAAATCAAATAACTATTCTATATATTCTATATCAGATTCTTCCATCCAAACATTTCTCTTAGTGCACAGTGCTCCTCTCACTCTCTGTCTCCCCATGTAAGCGACGTGACACACGGCGTATACGCAACCAGGGCTGCCTTGTCAATAAGGGCCCCCCATCCGCTTCACCACCTCGGATTCTGTAAGGGCCAGCGGCATTCTGTTATTTACATGCGATAGAGAACACTGTTTGGATACTTTTTCGACTGAATGCCGGACACAAATATTTGTGCGTTGGCTTCTTAATTGAGTTAATAGAGTTGGACGGAGAGTGCGCGTGGCCGGCGTTGATTTTGACCGACGTGTGATAATTACAACGCTGCCCCAGCTGCGGCGGCTTTGATGAGACTGTCGATGCCACCGACTGGTCCACAAAAACCAAAAACAAAAACAGAAAAATACAGAAAAAAAAACAAAAAAATGGCAGCAGCAGTGGCGATGGCGGTGGCGGCCTCTTTGTCTTTGACTTTTGCGTTGGCCGTGCTCAAACAAACGGTTCAGTGGTTCATTTGGACTGCACTTTTTTCGGGGGGCCTCTGCTTGTTTAAATATTGAGACTTGTGTTTAACATAATTAAGGCGAGTGGAAATTACAGAAGCGCCCCGTATCCCACTCGGCTTGAGGAAATAATGTATTATTTTTGCACTGCTGTTGGTCTTCTTTGCAGAGCAAATATAATCACAATTTGCATGCAAAAAAAAAATGTAATTATATGGCCGCCACTGACCATTGACGATGATGTGGTTATACTTTCACGTAGTGTATGGTCAGTTGGCTATGGAACAGGAAAAGTCTTATGGACTTGTTAAATAAATGTAAAATTGCATAATGTATAATTTATGGGAATTACTTTAGCAATTAAGTGAATAAATAAATATTTATTTAAATAAATAAAGGTATAAATATATTGATAAGCTAGAAAGAAGCTAAAAACTGTCCGAACTAATATATTTACTAATTTAATTAGTGCACCAGTTAGGGTTAGATTTTACTTCAAAGTTCCCTGGGTAAGGGTATTCCCCAAAACCCCGATAAGTACCTACCATCCCAGCATCCGCTGCTAAAAAGGCCGACAGACGATGGCACAATTACACTGGCAAGGGCTGGCGCACGTATGAATATCAAAGCAACTACATTGCAGTTAAAAAGCACAATTCAAACACCTCCGAGTCGCACTCGCAGTCGCATTCGCTCGTTTGGTGGTCCAGAACGCCCCAAGAGCATTAAGACCTGGCCAAGAGAAGCGGAAGAAGAGGAAGGAGGAGCGGGGTCAGACCACATTGCTTGATTGCCGTGCGCCTCCCGAGATGACGTTGCATTTGCGATGCTGCCCGGAGGAGATCGGCTTCGAGCCACAAGCACAATCGGGAGACGTTGGCAGGAAGCGAGGAAGGGTTTTTCTTATTATGTTCTCGGGTTCTTCTCTTCTCTTTTTTTCTGCTTTGCGAAACCCATATGTGGAAGCAGCGATTCCTGTTCTCTGCAGCGCGATCTGAACTCGCTTCGGGTTTTGGCCTCATCACGATGAGGTGGTTCTGGTTCTGGTGCTGGCCAAGAAGACCCCGAGATGCAACAAAGAACTTGCAAGCTGGAATCTATTGCTCCACTCCGCTCTCTGCAGCATCTTTAGCTCGGATCTGTGTGTGTGTAAGTGTGTGTGTGTGGAGCCGAGCGCCATCTCGTTTAATGCCTTTAAGGCGTGACCATAGTATTTTATAATATGAACTGATCAAAGGATGCCGACGCGTTTCAAGTTAGCCGCTAAAGCTGCGGCGACTCCAGATTTGCGCGCTTCGTTCTTTGCCGGCTATCTGGCAAAAAGGTTTCTTGGCCAGCTACATGGCAAACAATTAGTGTCAATTGGTAGGACAAAATCGTAAGGCTGTCATTTGTATTTAATTTTAGGGAGGGAATAAATATTATTAATGGGAGTTAAATAATTGCCGAAATAGTGTCAGAGCAGTAAGAGATTTTGGAGTAATAATTCCTAGAAATTATATGCTAACTTGGCATTTTTGTACGCGTTAAAATATATTTATATTTATTTTAAGTACTTTCTTAAGTTCCAACCTTAATAACTCTTTAAAGCCTTGAAAATGTCCTCTCCAAGTTAACTATTTATAGTTTTAATTAGATAATAAATTTCCCTACTTTATAGACATATTTAAAATTAAAAAAAAAATGTTATAACTACAAGTAAGCTTCATTTTTCTCGGTGTGGCTTAAAGCAGAGAATAAGGCAACCGGCAAGAGGAGAGTGCAACAATAACAAATTGACCAAATCGATTTCTTGGCCGCTCTGTCGCTGTCGCCGTCGCCACGCTGCCTTTTCTTGTTGGCTTTTCCTCTTGTGGCATTTTCATTTAATTCTATTGCTCATTAGGCGCATGAGTGTGAAAATGGCGAGTGCCGCCGCGACACTGGCAATGAGGCTGCTGACTAACGTATCTGGGAGATACTCGTACTTGTACACCGGAAAAGGGCTCTTTTTCGCTCTTGGCGCATGCGAGATGAGTGGCCAATACTAGGGGGGCCTGTGCCCCGGATTTATGTGATTTTAATGCAAACAAATTAAATCCCGCCACTCGAGTGGAAAAGGACGCAAAAAAGGGTTCCCAAATTCGGGCCATGACGAATGCGGCGTATACGTGATATCGTGATGGGGTGGCATCCGCGCACAGCAGAGCAACAATGCCAGTGTCACACTTAATTGAAAACTCATTACAGCCTCGAGGGCTCTGCGGGCAGGATATACAATAAATACAAGGGAGACAATGAGCCAGGAAGTCACAGGAAGGCAAAATCATTGCCAGTGTGAAATCGCCAGCAAATGCAGCTGGGCGACGGAAATTTGCAGTTCATATTTATGACTCTATTAAATTCATGAGTACTCTGCCGCGGAGGGGTGAGAATTCGATATAGTTTGCAAATTGGAGGGCTCTGCTCGGAGTTGATTGGCAGCGTGTCCAAATCGCAGGATAAGGATGGAGAGTTCCGATGAAATTAACAAATAATAGATCGCACATTTACGCATCACAAAAGATTTAATTAAGCCCCATTAATATGTTTATTGCAAGGAAAAGTTACTAGGTCTGTTCACCAAAGTAAAAGCTATTTTCGCTTTTCCTTATATCTTTCCACTTTTACATTTTCCGTTTTCCAAACACCAACATTACAGTCCTTTATCCGCCAAGAGCGAGCTCGGTGTATATTTTTACCCACTCGGACGTGGCTGCCATGCTTTTTGCATTTATTAATTGCCTGACATGTCCATTAATTTAAATCAATGATATTTTCGCGCTCGGGTGCATGAAAACCTGAAGTGTTGGCCGTTGCTGCTGCACCACCTCCGCCACAGCCACCCTCCGTCCTCCACTGGGCTGCAATTAACATAATTTTACGCAAATTGCAGCATAAATCTCATCTTCGTTTTTATTTAGTGCCATTCGCTTATTTCAGGCAATTAAATATGAGCGAAATTAAATGTTTGGCACTGTGTTGGCGAGATTTCGCAGTATAGGCGGTAATAGCTATAAAGAAAATTAAAACTAATTAGGAAAATATAAATATAAGGGAATTTAATGACCTAAATTGTATGGGAGTTAACCTAATTTATATTATTTATTGTGTAAAATATTTTTTGGTGTCTTAGAGATGATTTTCCAGGGTATATTAATTAGCATTGCATTAGCATGTATTTTTATTTATCCCAAATGTATATTATTGTTAAAAAACTATTTATATTTGTTTCCTTAGTTTCCTAGTTAATAATTTATTATTTTGTATTTAATTTAAATATATGTCTTTCCCTCTAATTTTTTTTTCGTATAGCCTATATATTCTATACATTAGTGTACACTGTCGTCAAACCACCTCTCTTATTTTTTGCATCCCATATACTCGTATAGTTGATGACTTATTTACGATATTTCATTGCAAATTTATTTGTTGTCAGCACACGGCTGGCAGTAGTTCATGCAAATTTGCTGTCCATTTGGCTTTTGGCCGAACTAATAAACTGTGATTAGTTCCATATGGTCAGCCATTGGTCGGATGGCACGACTAATGTCTATTGTTATTTTGAATTTATTATGGCCAATATTCGCTTTCGGCTCTCGGCGGCATTTCTGTCTTTCAAAGGTAAATAATTAATTAATTTGATTAGCGAGCGGCAAGATGCCTTAATTTATTTTAATTTAATTTAAAATGCCCCTTTGCCGCGTCATGAATATTCATGGCCGTCAGCGAACTAGAAGAACTTATCCGCGTAAACATTTTCATTTATAGCCAAGTTGTGGATCTTGCGATTAATTTTTGGTGATTAGCCCGTAATTTATTTGCCCATGGCCCTACATCCGACACGATGACCACCATGATCATGATGTATGGCCGAATTTTGTCGAGCAGATGCAGGTCTGAGAGCCATCGATCAAGGGGCCACAATCTGATGATATTCGATGATGATCGTGATGGGGCAGGTATTCGCGCGTGTGTGGCACTGCGATTGATTCCCACCAACGCCCTGGCCCCGGAACAAATTCACAAATTAACATTTTTGTGTGCTTTAATTAGCACAGAAACCTGGGCCACTCGGCCACTCGGGCACCCGGTATATGGATATGGTCCAGGGCCAGTGGAAAAAAATACTAATTCCCGCCTTCTGGGAAGGCCTGGTTCCCGGGTCAGAATTGGCTTCAAAAGCGCCGTCGTGGCTGTTGCCGTCGTGTTTTTCCACGAAAAGTCCGCTTTGTTAATGAAAATATTGTACATAAAACGGATAGAGAGCGATGCCGCCCGAAATCAATGCAAACAAAATACAATACGGATCCCCGAATACCGCCTAACTAGCTACCGTTTAATTTTTATTACGCCCCCAAGAGGTGAGTGTGAAATCGTCGGCGTTTTTACGATTCCCGAATCCCTGGCTGCATCCCTTTGATTCTCTCGACTCTTCCCAGTGTCTCCTGCCCTGTTTGACGATTCTATTCACACGCCTTTGACAAGTGCCCCTGGACCTGGTCAAGGAGCTCGATCTCATCTCTGTGGCGGTGGGAAGAACACTTCTATTCTTTTTTTTTGTTTTTTGTGGCCATAAAATATCGTAAGGGATCTTGACTTTTGCCTATTTTGACGTTTTTTTTTGGATATATCCCTCAATTTGTTTTTCTTTCCCGGTCCCTCTGACGTAATGCTGATGGAGAAAGGTTTCCGCTGTGGGAATCGAACATGTGTCGTCCGCCGGATCGTCTTTGATTGCTTTATTTGTTGTTTTAGGTCTCTCTCTGAGCTGAGGGTGAGTGTGAGGGCGTTGCAAGTGTGTTTTGATTGTGCAACATTGTAGCAGTTGCTATGTCTGCGTAATTGCGCTGAATTTTCCACGCTTCCTTGGTGGCACTTGCTTGTCCGGCAGCCGTCAGGATGTTCCTCATTTTAGCCACTCGGCGGCAGTGGCGGCGACGGCTTTTAAAGTCAGGAAGTGCAGCCTGGGAAGGATGTCCTAAAAATGTAGAAAAATATGAAGGGAAATCATCATTAAATGGTAGGGTTTCATGCTGGAAAATTATGTTTAGTTTTGTATTTAAGTGCTTCTGAAATTAATAAGGATATTATAAATGTTATAAAGAATATGAGGTGAAAATTTAATAAGGGATTGCGCTATATTTTTTAAATTTTTTTGTTTTTGTTTTCCTTTGATAAGATGCCAAGAATGGTTATGATAAACTTTTTATCAGGGCCTTCTTGGATATACATAGTTGGTTTTCTATGCTTTAAATTAGAAAGTGTTAATTATTTAATGTTATATTTGTAAATAAAAAGGAGTCGCTTTATTCCAGTTTATACTTATGTAAGATATTAATTTTATATTAAATATGGTATTGATCAGGTTTTTTGACTTTAAATTAAAGTAGATATTATTGGAGGCTTAATAAAATAAATTCCTATTATTCTGAAATTGTATTTGTTTGTATTTTTATTTTGTTTCTTGCTACTATCAAATTCCTCTAAGATGTACCCATAATCTTCCCTCAGCTAAGTGCCGGACTGAACGCTTCTGGTTTTAATGTTTACCGCGAATTTATTTAGCTGATATTTGTCTGCTTGGCAGCGGTGCGTGTCTGAGAAAACAGACGCCTTTGATGTAGTCCCTCTTCTGGGGACTTTGACAGTTATGCTAATGACACTCCGGAGGGGGTTACCCCCGATTCGGATACGGATTCGGAGACAATGCCCCGAATGACTGACTTTAATTTGACAGAATTTTGCATGTCACTTTTGTCGCATTTCGCGAGTGAAAGATGAAATATATACCCGATCCACCCAAATCGTGGCGGCGTCTTGAAACGCCACTCATTTTGCCACTTCCGCTGGCGTTTTGCTGCCGCCGAACGATCTGGCTGAATGTCATGGGAATGTGAAAATATCACATTTGGTGTCTCTGGTCTCCGCAGGAAGAGGGCTTTTTGCTGGCTGCGTTTATTTGTTTGTTGGTGGCATTGGCATTGGCATCGGCATCTCGGCATCTCGGCATTGGCATGTCATTTGGTCGGATGCCGCGCACAGCTACCTGCCAATTATTCTAGCCGAGGACTGCGGCTTGAAAGCCCAGAGCGACCACCAAGCTAGCCGCTTCTAACAGCCTTCGCGGCTTTGATCTTGCGCCGCCGACTGGCCAATGGCCAGGCAATGTGATTAAGCCTGCTTTGCCTCACACACACACGCACTGCATCTCTCGGATGCACACACACCTTGAGATACTGAGCTATCCAGAGATACACACACTGCGAAGCTCGTTACTCGGCCTGTTTTCGCTCGTTATTCTCCACTTTGTACGCCTGTCTGGCCATTTATCAAAGCTGGCCAAGACGGCGGGCCTCTCGCTCGCACGGTATCCATTGGATGCGTTAAGCGGCTCATATCTTCCGCCTGACTTTGAAGTTCGGCGCGGCTGCGTGATTGGCCAAAGTCGCTTAACTCTCCGGCATTCTCCAGACTTCTTTAGGCTGCTGCTGATGCTGCTGCTGCTGCTGATGCTGCTGCTGCTGCTGGTTCATTAGAAAAATGACGGCTTTGTCTTTTTTATGGCTTACTTTAACGCTTCGCTTTGGGCCCGTGTTGTTCTTGTTGGCTTAACTCATTTGCCCGCCAGGCCTTTTACCCATTAGCCATAATGGCCACATTGCCACCTGTGTTGCTCACGCACACACACACACGCGCGCCGGGGTTGAGTGGCCCCTAAATTGCAGCATACCTCCGGGCGTTTCATCTGTACACTACAAGAAAATGTGTAATAATTATATAGGAAAATTGTATGTTTAATTTAAAAAATTCCTTAATATTCTGATTGATTATAGCTGTGATATTTGTGACTCTGTGTCTTTAAAGAGCTTGATGTTAGATATATTTATGCAAGATCTTTTCTCTCTCTGCAGCATTTCCCTTCGCTTGTGCCCCATCATTTTGTGACACCAAAGTTGGCTAATCTCTCTCCGTTTTCTTTCAATTTTCGCCCTGGGAATCGTATTTGGCAAATCTTGGGAAAGTTTCGGTTCGGTTTTCCTCAGCGCTGTGGGAATCCGACTACGTAGCTTCCGCCTTTCGGCGCCAAATTCAGACTAATCATGCCAATAATTTATTGTCACTCCCCAAGCAAAGCCAGAAAGCTGCGCAACGAATCAAGAAACCCCCCAGAAGGAAGCCGAAACCACCCTCAAGTAACCCCTCAAGTAAACACAAGAGTCCAGAGTCAACAACAAATCGAAGTCGATGATACATGCGAGTGGGCAAAAACTAATGGATTGATTTATGTGTTATCACCTGGAGTGAAGAAATTTATTACGACCCGGGGCAATAAATCACGGCGACACTTCTGTGTGGGCGAAACACACACAGAGAGCGAGGGATATATACAGGGGAAAGTTAGTTGAAATTGAAAAGGGATAAGAATTCGCCACACTCTATTTTTTTCGGGGGAAGGGAGAGTTTGGCGAATGCAATTTGAGTAATTAATGGCCCCCAGCGGCATTTTTGCGATGCAATAAAAATATGTTGTTTTCCGATTTGTTTATCTCCGGCTCGTCCCCCACTTTGTGTGGGTGCCTGGAAATTAATTGCTATCATTAACATTTAACATTTTCGGAGAGTCGGGGAGAGTGAGAAAATCCCGCACAGGATGTTAACGAAAAGTAATTTGAGATTTTATTGCTTCCGCGTTGAAAGCAGTTGAATGGTTTTATTTTCCTGGCACCAGGATGCCGGGCGTCCTTTTCTTTTTGGGGGTCCCATCCCGCGGCTAATGGAGATTAATTTTTGGGGCGTGATTTCGGGAGGAGGCAGCTGATGCAGATAGGTTTGGGTGCAATGACTGGGCATGGGCAGCAATTAACACAGTGACGCCACATTTTTCGCTCCGCTCCGGTCCGCTCCTCCCCGATTGTTGTAGGGAAATGTGTAAATTAGCTTAAAATTTCAACAGCAAATACAGCAACGCCCTCGACTGGGAATAGGAATGGAAATGGGTTTCCAGATACCAGATTCCAGATCGGGTCGCGATCGATATCGATCCCGTTCTCATGAAATTTTGAGTGCCGGATTTTAACACAATTATAAATCTCTCTCTCTACGCCGTATTAACGTCTAATTGTGGCCGGGCCCGCACGGCACCTGTGTGTGCGTCGGCGCTGATCAAAGGTGCGAAGGTCCGAAGGACGATCGGCAGGACTCGTTTACGATTCTCCACGCTCAGCCGATGGAAGGTGTGAAAGGCATTGACCAAAACTAAAGTGCTCTCGGAGTCCCGGAGTCCTCGGTCTATTAGCCACCAGCCAAGCCGAGGATGAAGAAGGACTCGGAGTCGTACTCGTTCTCGGGGTCCTTGCGCTAACTACGTGTGCCTAATGCGAGTCCTTTGTGCCGAGCTGTGGATTATCACACGCTCCGTAATGAGTTTTTCCAGACCTGCTGGCAAACCTGTGCCAATTCCCTTTGTGCAGGACATTTGCTACGCTTTCCCGAACAAAGGAGCTTCACACCTGAAATCCCGATCCAGGACTCTTCGGCTTGTAAGGTGCGTCAACAAAGGCAGGGAAGAAAAAGTAAATTAAACTAAATCGAATTAAGTGGACTCAACGCATTATTCTTGTGCATCAGAATGGACGGCTCGGGAATGGATTTGATGTTTTGAAAAATTGAATTTTAATTTGCCACCCAAGATGCTGGCCTAAAAGGTTTCCACTCTCGGCCATTTTCGATAAGCGTGATATGCGACCAATCAGAGAAATTAATTTGGTCGAGATTGTTCCCGGGAGTGTGTGTGGCGATCCTCAGTTTCGGATTCGATTCGAGGGTCGGATCAGAGGGCCTTCAAGTGGGCGCTACATCGGTCAGCTACTATTTCAGATAACTAAATGACTTCGGGGCTTTCTAATTAGTCGATTGTCCAAATCAATTTGGCCCTAAAGAATATAGAGAAAACGGATTGGGAGTTAATTGAGCTTCATGGTTTATTTGTAACTTAAGTATTAAAAGTATTTAATATTATCTATGTTAACTAATTTTATTGGTAAGCTTCAAATCAGAATTAATCGTAAATTATTCAATCAAAATATAATTACTTTATTGTTTTACTGTATTTCAAGCATATGAAATCGAAATTAACATTAGCCAGAGTTCAAAAAGTTGAACTTGACAAATAAAACGATTTAATTTGTAAGTAATGATTAGCTAAAAGTATAATCAATAAATATTACATGTAATCTAAATGTAACAACTAACACAAGACTTAAAAACAGTATTAAAACCTAAAAATTACATGCCGAAGGACCCTTTTCATAATATCCAGTTAATATTTTTCGAAAGCGTAACCTTGTTCAAAAAAATCATCTATGAGTTACCTCTAGCTGTCGTCTGTTACTTAGGAATATTTAAATAATAATATATTTTTTTAATTATTATTTGTATTAAAATTATACATTATTATA
Source organism: Drosophila tani (assembly GCA_008042535.1). Classification (NCBI taxonomy): domain Eukaryota; kingdom Metazoa; phylum Arthropoda; class Insecta; order Diptera; family Drosophilidae; genus Drosophila; species Drosophila tani. The sequence goes on from VNJO01007634.1 coordinate 686,854, forward strand.
ATTAACTTCAAATTTTAATGAGCGATTTATAAAATATAAGTTGACATGTATTTAAAGAAATCTGAATGGATTTTTGGCCAGCTGATAAGATATTTTTTATTCATATAATATTTGGCTGCAAGAGTCTTCAGTATCAAAAAGTGCATCAATTTGCACATAGACTTCTAAGCACTTTTGAAGTTGATTTTTATTGTTATTTCAAAAAAAACGACTTCCTTTATTTCTATATTTTCTAAAACGGAAATCCTTAATTATTTATACATTCTCTTAAAGAAAATAATTCTTTAAAAAAATCAAAATTAGTTTACAAGTTCTAAGAACCTCGAACAACTACAATATCGAACATGTTGCAAGTAAGCCGCAACATAGACCCAACAGCAACTCCAACAGACAAGCAGCAGTAGCAGCCACAAAGAGGCTTTCGCTCTATCTCTCTCCCTTAGAGCTCTCGCTATCTCTTTCCGGTGCAGGCGTGTCTTTAGTGCCACTTGCAACAGTGACGTCACTGAGGCAGACAGCCAATCAGCGGCAGCGAAGCGGAGTCGGCGCAAATGTAGCACGGGATACACAGAGCGGAGAGCCCAACATTTAGTCAAATTAATTGCAGGATAATAACTTACGTCCTGACACGGCCGCCGCCCCTGGACCCTCGTTCCATCCACGTAATTGGATTTTTTCCGTCCCCGTTTCTTGTTCTCCTTGGAGGGGGAGTCGGCCACAACCGCCTCCACATCATCTTCCATTTCCACCAGAAACCCAATGCCAAAATTCAGGCGGCCATTATGCCGAATGAGAACGCTATCTCGATGCCATCTGCATTTCATTTCCCTCGTAATTGGACGTAATTCAATTTTAAAATAATTGTGGCTATAATTTCAGTGTAATTTCGTGCTGTTGCTGGCGTACCTTTCTTGCCATGTGCCAGTCGAGTCGAGTCGACTCATAAATAAGTTAATGAAGTCAGTTCACATGGGAGACGACGACGAACGAATGTCATTGTGACATTTCGTCGCCGTTTCCTCATTTCAATATCAATACCACAGAGAGTGGAGCCCGGGGCTAAGGTATAATTTGGCCAGGCTAAAAAATTACATGCAGAGAGAGAGCCCCAGACATATAAATTTACCTAACTTATAATGTCATATTATTAACGATAATGGCGCATTTGGCTTTCAGCTTTCAGCTTTTAGCTGATCGAGCAAATCCATCACGGCCCCGGACTACGGAGTGCGGAGAGGCCCCATTCGAAGCCCATTGCCCAATTAATTAGCCCGGCTCTCGGACAGTCACAAATTAATTAGCAGGGCCGCCGAACGAGTACATGGGCATTGTACTCCATTAGGCTTTATGACTCGGCACGGGGGGAATCTGAAAAATAAATGATTTTCGGCCTTATTCAGGGATGCATTGGAAAAGGCAAAACCGAACTTGAAAAAAGTTTAAATATGAAAAAATGTTTAATTAAATTTGAGAGAAGATTTTGTGGAGCTCTTTATTATTTATTATTTTTCTATTTTGACGCTCTCAACTCAAATCTGTCGCTTGCAGAAAAGTTGCTTGCATATTGCAAGTCGAATGTATGACCGTTCGGCATCTTAGTGATTATATAAGTCTTTGGTTTAGCTATATTCTGGACCTAATGCTGCCAAATTCCCATACATCATAATAAGACAACCTTATTTTTTTCTTTCCCAATTGTTCCCTCCTAAAACTCCTAGTTTCTCCCAGTGCACTCACACATTCGTCATTTGGGACGGCACAAAACAATCATTCTCTATTCATAATTGAAAAAGTAACGTTCCACTACCGTTTGACAGACCCGTGTCTATATATATGAGCACACATACTCCCATCCTCCACTAATTGCCGCCAGTTAATGGCGCAATTTGATTTTCAAATAGCGGCTGGACTGCGGCCAACATCATCAATGACAGCTTTTGTCAGCAGCTTTTCAATTGAGCGTAAAGTCGCTCCTCCGGGTCCTAAAGTGGAGACTGGGGATCGGGGTCTTATGTTCTGGTTTTTGGGTTAGAGTGAAATCTGTCAGAGGGAAAGAAAGAGATGCGGTCAAAGAGTTTAACACGAATAAAATTCCTCAATTAAGGCTAATTGTAAGGCGACCACAAAGTCCCCCCCTGAACCATTAACATTTCATACCGATACGAGTACGTGTCGATAATAATATTTCAAACTAATTGCTTCTACAATTTCAAAGTGCTGCCGATTCGATCGGACATCGATCGGTAGCCGCAGAAGTGACATGCAGCTGACAGCTGAGTTATGATGAAGGGCCCCAGGTCCAGGTTCCAGTCCCCAATATCGGGCTACTTATATCCCAAATTTGGGGTTATGTGCAACTTTGCAGCCGGCGGCCATGTTTGGCCAAGGGAAGTGCGTATAAATTTGCTGTGAAGCTTTCACCGGCACAACGAGATCGGATCCCCAACGAGGCCAGGTTCCTTTATCAACGAGAGAAGGCCCGGCAAAGACCTCTCAAAGAGACCCCTTCTCCGCTAAAAAGCTCTGTTTTGAACGCATCTCTCGGATCGCATCGCATCGGTCGCATCGCGGCGAGCGTATACATATACGTCCAAAGTGAGGCATAATTACCACCTTTAAGAAGATGATGGTGGTTTTTCGCGAGCTTTGATCTTGTGCCGCGGCCAAGGCAAGTCCGCGACCCGATCTCCAGGGAAGCCCAAGACGTCGCCGCAACGCGGAGAGACCACAGTGAAGACGAGGCCCGGCGTCGGTAGTTGCCAGTGCCCAATCCATCTATCGATTTTTAACGCGAGCCTGACGTTAATGGGGTCCCGGATCGGAACTGCGCGCTGAGAGTCTGGCCATGCACTCAGGAAAATATACTTCAACTGAAATGGCTTTGGATGCCTTTAAAAAATATTAATATTTTAATATAAAAAAATTTAAATCTCTTAAGAAATTATGGACTATTATTCTTTTTATTTATCAAAGATTTATCTTAAATTTTTCCCTGTGTTCCCGCTCGGGTAATAAGAATACCATTGCCTTTTCTCGACCACAGTGCTGGGCATGCGAATAGGAACGGGAATGGAGAGGTGCCCTGCGTTCCAGCCCATGCTTCTATGCAATTTTCGTGTCCACAGCAATTACGCGCATGCGTCATGCCATCCTTGCTCCTGACAGACCCACTGCCATGCCGCTGCCCTCTTACTTATACTATAATTATGCCCTACTCTCATTTTCCAAGGCAAAAGGCTGCAATTAAACTTTCTCGCTATTTTGTCTGTTGATTGCATTGCCATAATATGCATCGTTGGCCCTTATTAATGGCTCATGAATATGTGGGTGGAGAGAGACCATTTATTTATTTTTTTATTTATTTATTTATTTTGTGTCCCAGTATCCCAATATTAAATAAAATGTCTTACTAGAATAAGATATGTGTTAAATCAAAAATAATTTGAGTTTAAAAATATATAATTGTGCCACGACCATGGAATACCCGGCCATTAAATCCTTGCATGCTTTTTAATGTCTCAAATATTTTGTGCTAGCGACTATTTTGTAAGATGGACTAAGTTATAGACGAAATTTTTTTTTACTAATAAAAAAATTAATAAATAATCTATTTTTATTTCTTAGTTCAAGTTTCAGTACCTAATTAATCTGCCCAATCCCCTGGCCAAGTCGTAGTCCATTTTCAGTCACGGCACGTTCATAAATCACTTGACTTTCTAATTTCACAAAATCAGTTGAGGGGAAAAAGTGTCCGTACATGGTAATAAATGTTGAAAATTTCAAGTTCATTAAGTTGTGCTAATAAAAATAAAGTCACTTGACTGCCTTAAATCGCATTGGACACGCGCACTTGTACGCCGGGTCCAGATTCCGGATTCCAGACCACCACCACCATCATCACCCATATAGAGACACAACCCTCCGACCTCTTCAGAGGACGTAAAAACTTACAACTTCTAAAGTTTCGCTACGCATGCCCAACACCACACCAGGATAATGAATGCAGGTGCAAATGGGAAGCGGAAATACGTCACGCTTTTTATGCCAGAACGGGGAAAGGGCACCGGGCACCAAGCACCAAGCACCGAGGACATGTCACATCGTCATGGCTTTGATGACTATGAGGAATTTTCAATTTCAAGAGGATGATACCAGGGCTGGCTCTTGGCTGTCGGGAGTTGATGTTTTTCTCGTCAAGTGCGAGTTACCAGTTAGGCAATCAAGTGCCTGTCATTTGAGGTGAGGCGTCATAATGTGCCCGGCCGAGTCCTGGTCCGTTTTATGATGCCTCCGCCGCCCTCAGAGGCTCAGAGGGGGAGTGTCGCTTAATGAACATTTCCAAGTGAATGGACACATTCATTTCAATTTGTCAATCTCGCTTTCGGTCCCCCTTTTCGCTCGCTCCCTGGGCGGCCCTGGCTGTGGGTGTGGCCCCGCTTTTAATTCCACTAAATGGCCAGCCATTGTCATATAAAATATGCATGACAGACTTTCTCGGTTTCATTATAAGCAGCAAGGCAAAAAAAAAGCACAGAAAACATATAATAACGCGGAGGGCGCTCTCTTCCACTCTCTGACTCATTCTCTTTCATTCACTGGCTGATTGATGTTGGCATCGATATCGTTGAGGATCGATTCAATCGCTGCTGTAGGTCGCTCTGGGGCATTCAGCTGATGTCGATCGCGCTGCGCCATAATTTAAGCGATTTATCTATGAAATAAAATCACCGTTCTCTTACTTTCTTGTAATGGCGGTCATACACAGTCAGAAATGGTTCTAGAAGTAATCGAGAATCATTCTTGAAGTCAAGAAAAAATGTGTTTTAACATGGTAAGGTACTTGGCTTAAGCATTAAGGCAAATAAATATATTTAATAAAATATAAAACCATATTTAGAGAATTTAAATACTTTGTAATTATAAGAAAATAACAATAATTATATTACAATTCCTTTTATGATTATTATTGATTATTATAAAATAATTATTTTACTATTTTTACAAACCATTTTCAAGGTAGACTTTAATTTCCCTTCAGTGTAATCTCCTATTCCCCTTCGAAAAATTCTATTGGGTCTGTGATGAACCAGCAAACTTTATTTTCAGCTCCAGTTGCAATTAGAAACAGAGACGAGATTTGTCTGTAATTGCCGCCACACCTTCCAGAGCCATCTCCCCCTACTTCAACCCGTTGCCTCTTTTGGGCATAATGTCTCAATATTTCTCAATTATGCGCAACGCATATAATTTGTTGTTATTCGCGCCACACAATCAACGTGCCCCACCGCCGATCGCGGGGCCAACAAAGCGGCAGAATCAGCACCATCAGCAGCAGCAGCAGATGGCCCAAAGTCCAGAGTCTTGGCTCCAAAGAGCCAGAGCCAAAGTAAGAGCCCCAGTATCAAAGCCAGTGCCGTGGCAATCGTACAAATAACTCCATCGTTGACTCCAATCAACTTTCGGGCTGCACACGGCGTCGGCTGCGATCCGCCAGACTGGGAGGTCTCCGCTCTGCCTCGGAGCCAGTCGGTCTCCATCCTGGTCGGAGATCGTGCGCCGAATGCAGCGCTTCACATTATTAGATGCGGATTACCACTTTGGTGCAAAGATCAAATCACTTTGTGGCCCCACACACAGCCTGGTAGGCCGTTTGGTAGATACGAGTGTTGCTCAGTTAGCTTTTTTTCGGACTTGATCGATTGGTGATAAATAAAATTGTGGGATTTTATTTTATCAGAGTTTTCAGAGACTTTTTTAGGCCTAAAGGATCTTAGTTCAAGGATAAAGTCACCAATCTTTGCTCGCTTAAATAATTAGGTTTAAGTATGATTTCTAAGAGGTTATAAGGCGAAACGTTACTTTAAAGAATTATATACTTATAGGGATCATAGGATATGTTCCGAAACCGATATATTATTTGGAGGTATATAATATTACTATTAATTATTTTAAGTTCACTTACGAGTATATCATTAAATTAAATTAAAGCTATTTAATAAGATTCCCTTAAATTTAAATTTATAAAAGAAAAACCTAAAACCAAACAGGCGCCATCTCTGGCGGACCGACCACAAGGTGCCTGGCAGATTGGCGGTTCCAGCGGGGCATCGGCTGGAGCTGGGGGAGTGCCGACCTGGTGGCGTCAGCTTGAGGTGGCTCCAATCACGTTTCGCTGTTGGTTGTTGTTTTTTGTGTGCCTTTTTTTTCGCGCACTGCTTGCCTTTTACGATTTGTTTGATTTGGCCAAATGAATTGCGCCGTTTCAATTTCGAATTACGATATGATGGAAGTGGATCTGCGGCCACATGCTGGTCGCACAATTGCGATTGAAATGTCATTTGTCAAAATAAATTTAACGGCCTTTCAAGCCGCCGCCGCAACGCCCTCCGCAGCGAAAGGAAAACCGCACCCAGGACCCGATCGGATCCAATCGCCTTAGCCGCAGTCCCACAATGGCGTGCGTGTTCAACACGTGTGCTAATCTCATCAAAACAACCGACCAGGTACCAGGTACAAAGGCCCAGAGAGTCCAAGACCAAGACCGAGCCACTAAATGCAACAAATCAACCTTCAATCAAGACAACCGCTCACCGGTGTGTCGGGGCGTCGTCGTCGTTGGCCAGGCCATCCTGGTGCGGCATCATCAAACTGGCATAAATCTTTAATGGAATTCATTCATTATGGGGCCCTCGCTGCTCTGGCTGTTCCTGTATCCTTGCGGGCATTGTAAATTCGCTTTTGTATTTGAGGTTCCCAAAGGTTGCAATTATGTGAGTGTTGCCGCCAAGCGAAAAAGGCGATCCTTTTCGGGCCTTTGTTGCGATTGTCAGTGATAAAGCGAAGGCGCTAAAGGATAACACCTTCTTAACACCTACCAGACGTATTGTGTGTCTTGGGCGGCGGTAAAGGGACTGTGCAAAATAAAAAATAAAACAATTTAAAGTCATTGATGAAAAGCATTAGGTCACGTTGAATTGAGCAAAAGGGATCAAAGGGGAATTTAATTATATAAGAATTTTTATAATTTATTCTAATGGAATGAAGACAAGAAATTTGGGAGTGGGTTGAACAGGAAACCTTTGAAATAACCTTTAAGCTATGTATATTTTTATTTACTCTTAATCTCGAATATACAAATATTTTAAAGGAATATAAGTAATGGTAATAATGTAGGTATAGGTAACTTTGGTAAATATTTAAAAAATATAACTATTAAATATAAATAAGTAATCATTGATATATTTTTATTTATTTTGTTGTCATTATTATGCAACCTTAATATGTGATTACCTTTTATTATAACCGGTGTTGTATACTTGAGTTCAGTTAATAAACGAAACGGAAAATTTACTGTTGTAAAGTTTATAAATAATTTTAGTTTCTGAAAGTAGGATCAATTTGATAAATATCATTGATATCACTAAAAAAGAAGATTCGAGACTAAAGTGTCGACAAGAAAATATCAACGTTAAATTTGCACGTGGCATCTCAATTTAATTTGGTCTTTCGAGCCAGATAATAATCATACACCACCAGGAAAACCCTCATCAGCAGAGATTGCTTAGAATACTAAATGATGTATTGTAAAAACATTATAATATCTAACATATGTTCAGATAAGCTTGTAAGTAATTTTAAATATGTCTACAAAATTCTGAAAAAGTTATCGGTTTAACTAAGGCCCCTTATCTTTCCTAAAAACCTCAATATAGGTCGATAGTGGTCTCTATAATGGTACTCCCAACCCCTTCCCATGTGCATTACTCACTACTATCATCAACTTCCTACCGATCCCACAGGCCGCCTGCCTGCCTGCCACACAGTATGTTGGAAACACCCCCAAATCGTAATTAAGCCGTTGCCTTCAATCGCCGATCTTGAAGCGCATCCCGTAGGCCTTGCAGCCCTTTGGCCCCCGCCTCTAATCCTGGCTGGCTGTTGTGATTTCGAGGCGTGAAATAAATTGATAATTTCGGCTTTATTGGATTCTCCCGTCTGGGCATACCACAGCATGCCTCACATACCTCCGAATACACACAAATAAATATGTGTGTACCGCCTGCTTCGATGCGCTGCTGTAGGTCTCCATTTTTCCTCCATCTCGGTTCTTAACTCCATGCCAGCCGAACCCATTCCATGCCAGCCCCTACCATCCTTCATCTGCTTGTGGGCAATTAATCTGGGCGAGCGTGCGCGGCTGGCAAGGATTAAATCGATTTTATGTAGCCGCAACTCGGTCATGATTTTCGTTTGTTCCCCAAAACCATGAATTCGTGTGCTGGAATCGGTTGTTTTTCGGGGGGAAAACCACCGAGTTCGAGATCGGGATCGGAAACATCTTTTGGCTTATGAAAATTACCAATGCTTGGAGCACTGGAGCTCCACAAAACGGTAGCCACCGGCCACAAGCCATCGGCCAAGAACCAAGAAGCCGAGGAAACCAATCAAAACCCACAGCAGCCGCAACAGTTTAGCGCTTTTTGTTGTCCGCTCTGGGTTTATGGGGCTCCCAAATTCTGTTTATTGATGGGCACAACGACTAAGCGGATCTACATGCGCATAAATTGCCGCAACTCTGTCGGAGACTCTTAAAAATCAATAAATTTCCAGACAAATTTTCGTCGGAGACTGTGGGCCCGAAAAAGCGCACGTTAAAATGCCATAAACAACTTTGTCATAATTTTGGTAATTAAAATTGGCCATGCCTGGAGTTGGGCATGGCTGCGTGAGTCATTAAAGAAAGTATTTCAAATATTTATAAAAGAATATTACATCCCTAGTCTTAAAAATTCGTAAAAAAATTGTGATTAAAAATATATCTCACATAATTTTGATTCCATCACGCTCACACCTCTAAGCGCGACGATGGATTCTTTCTGTCTGATTTATCTCACCGCCTTGAGGTGTGACTGTGACTTTGTTGTGCCGTTTTATGAGGTCTCCGCCAGCCTACTTACTGTGGGCGGTTGGACAGTTGGGCTGGCTGTTCATTTAAGGGCACTTTATAGGCCTTAATGACGGCTTTTACAGTTAATTGAATTACTTACCAAAAGTCCATCTTTATGGCCGATTGGTGACTAACAAAAAGCCACTCGGAGGCAAAAGCTTTTGATTTACCATATCTCATATATAACGGCAGATATTTCAACAGAAGAATAAGCAGCAATTGATTAGCATCTGTGACGAACGCTTTGGACCGGCTGAGTTTACCCGCGTCGTTGTGGATTAGCACATCCTTCAACTGGTACCAGTTGATCTAAACATAGATAATTGCCGAGCATCAGTCCCTCTAATTGATGCCAATCAAAGACGCCACGACACTGGTGATGGGACAACCTACACGTGAAAGAAAATAATATTAGATTAGGAAGAAATGTAGGTTGGATTTTCAGACTTGAACTAAGCAGATCCTTCAGGAATTAGCAGTAGTGGATAGCCAAAAAGTAGGCAATGTTTCGTAAGAGCTAAAAGCAGGGTTATTTCAATTAAATTAAAAATGCAAGGATCTTTCATAGTTCTTACTGTTTTGATACCTGTTTAAGGTACTATTGAATATTCTAATTAAATATTTACAATATTAAGATCCTATAAGGAACTCCTTTATTTTTGCTTAGAAATTTCCCATCGATCTTAATTAAAAATCCCTTTTTTCGCCGTGTAGCCATAGCCTCCTATCCCTAGCAGTTGTTGGATCGACTGGCCCAAAAAAATTGTCGGGGACGGAACCACAAGTCGGGAGATTAACTCATTCCGAGCGGTTGGCAACACACAACAGTTGGCCGGGACGGATTCGTGGCCAAATAGAAAGCGGCTGGGGCTGGGGCTGCATTAGGAGCATAAACAATTTAAAAACCATTTGGCAAAACAATTTTCTAATGACGCTCATATGCTCGCCCTGGCCGTGTGCATTTTCGTTGCGGTTTGCGAGCGGCAATTTACCCGAGCCACGGGCAATTAGACCAATGAAATCCTTTATCAAAACAAAGGCCTCTCCGGCCAACAAAGGGTTTCCTTGCCACAGCCAAACAGCCAACAGCCGAAAAAAATAGAAAAGATGGAAGAATGAAAGGAAGATGGAAAGGGCGCACTAATAGATACAATGCCTAATAGATACATTTTACAATGCCAGCGGAGCGTGCTCAATGGCCATCAAACACTGGCACTCAAACAAACAATAAAAAATTTATTAAAGAAAGGCAGGGAAAATTACGAAACGCACAAATTAAAAACACTGCCGCGCAGCACACAATGAAGCGAAGAAAGTGGCATGTCATATGGCCGAAGGAACACCCAGAAGTAAGTTCCAGCCCCAGAAAAGCAGAGAAAAAGAAGGCTAGCTGATGAAGTCGCGGGGGAAATGTATCAATTTGGATTCGGGCTTGATTGGTGCGCTTAGGGCTCGCAACGGAATCATTTAGGAAATTGATATGGCTTTGGTTAAATATAGCCGTTCTGGGGCTCTGCCACTGCCACTGCCACCACACGCCAACGGCGATTATAAACAAATTTCCGCTTTTGACGCGCGCTGCCAGCAAATTGGTGGGGTGATGACCTGAGAAAGTCCACCATGGGACTGTTCAAAAACGAATTTGAGCAATTAACGCCACCAGCACACCAGCAACGAAATGAAATATGGATTTATATAGGGAAACATTCGTTCGCAGCGCGTGCACCATTTATTAATTATACGCCACGTTGGGCCGAGCTTACGGCAACGCCCTACAAATAAAGGGCGACCACACAGAGAGAGTTTCGGACCCTTCCTAGCCTCATTTGGCATCCATTTTGTTTACTTTAGGTGCTTACTTGCTGTTTTCTAAGCCACCCACAAGGAATGCCACAATACGACTTTATTTTCCATCGAATAAGGTCTTAAACCAGATTCACCCCAGAATTATGCTCCCCAAACCTGGGGACCCCCAAGACCCTTCATTAAAAGCATTATTTGAGGTTTTATTAAGGGCCAACATCGACGCTATTGTGCTATTTATGCTTAGACAAGCGAATGCGATTTGCCTGTAATTAGATTTTAATATAGGCAACTCGCAAGGCAAAGGCGCTGGTAAATGATCTTTACATAATGAGTTGCCTATGCGATTACATCATCATTAGAGGCCAAGGAAACTTTGCATACCAGTAATTACGCGAATCGTTTAGGGGCTCAAATAGCTCCCCCATGTGTGTTGTTGTGTGATGTATGCTGTGTGTGTGTAACATGAGTCAGGCCCATTCCATTCCCTCGGTTTCAGAAACAATGCCACGTGCCGCGCCCAGCGGAAATTCAAAACTCAGCATGTGGCGGCCCGCAAATTGCAAATTAAAACAAATAAGTTGGCAGCGAAAAAAATTGAACCAATTTAATGATTCGATTGGATTCGATCGATAAATATGGCGAATGTCAGACACACACATATGTGTGCGCTTAAAGCCTCTTTAAGCCATTTTCAAGCCGCCTGTTAAATCATCCACCACCAGTCGAGGACCAGGCCCAAGCCCATGCACAAAGGGGTGGCTCGACCCGGGGTTCGTTGGATTTTTCCATTAGTGTCCAGTGAGGCGATTGATGCGATGATGGGACCGAGGACCGGGAATCGCTCCTGACGCCATTATGTTCGGCCAGGACCTGACTTGCATATAAATAACCGGCGAAAGCAAACGAAAATATTTTCGGATCTCGCATCTGGTAAACAACCACAAAAGACAGATAAAGTTAAACTCATTTTACGGTGTGCGAAATTGTAAATATTTACGTTCACGCCGCTAACGTGTCCAGTAACCGAAGTTGACACAGTGGTATTTTAAAGTGGGATATATAAAGTAGAGCAAGAAAATGTTATTTAGAGAAGAAAGTATTTTTTTTTACGAATTTTCTTATCACATACTAATTTGATTTAAGAAAATAAAATTATACGATCATGGAATAAATATAAAACAAATTAACCAATGAATTAAAAGGAAATGTGCAACCATAAAATAATTTTAATATTGATGCTAAATCTTATTACCATTTTCTTTTATATATTATTAATGATTTGCAAGTCCCTAAACACCTTTATTTTTCTTATAAGGGATGCTTTGTCTCCAAACTAATAAAAACAATACTTATTTTAAAATAATGCAACAAACATTTTATCATTTAAATAGAGCTTTATATAAAAGCATTATTTCTGTGGATGAGGCTTTTGATTTTATTAAATCCACCTAGATCGGGATAAAGCAATTCTGGGTAATCCTTAAATCTAGTTCGAAGACAAGCACCAGGTTTATAGTATACAATTCCTACAGATTCTAACTTTCTAATGATTTTTTCTCCTTTAACTTTAATATCCGTTTTATTTTTTAACCGGCAAACTTGCTACGTTGCCCCACTGTGTTCGATTCGGCGCCATGTTTGTTCCGTTGTTGCCACTCTTATTATTGTCATAGTCATTGTTGGTGTTGCCGCTGTGCGCTGTTGTTATCCTTACGCATCACAACACTTAATGCGGATAAATGGTCTGACAATTACGTTTATGTCAACAATAAAAATTAAATTAAATCGCTTTACAGAATGCCCTCCTGGCCCTGCCTCCCCTCATTGCCACCCCGACAGATGTTGGAAATAGATTGAGGTGACGGTGCCAGCGAAACACAAACCAATCAGAACGAGCGGGCAAGGATGTGGGGATAGGGAAAGCGAGAGAGGGGTGTGAGTCCACGGAGAAAAATAATGGTTGATTTAAGGGTTCATTATTCTTGGGAAAATAGGAATATATGTAATAGGTTTGTCTCAAATGCTTTATTCTCCAAGGACGTATGTATCAGGGATTTCCCAAAATAGAGGGGGCTAGATTCTTTTAAGAAAGCGTGTTTTAGTTAATTGTAAGGCTTAATTTAATGATTTATTTATTTTTCCATTTAAAATAAAATTAAAAATATTTTATTTGTTTTAAATGGGGTAAGGAGCTCCGAGGGATGGGAACTCTCGCTATAACCTCAAGCTTAAATACATAAATTGGCATCAAACAAATGTAATATCAGACAGGACTATTGCTATATCCGCAAATAACCCATATTGTCGCACTTATTTTCCCAGTGTATTGGAGTTGCAATGTTTCGGGTGCGTCGGAATATTATGAAAAATCAGCGAACGTGTGAAGAGTGTCATGCCGCCATGCAAACTGTCAACCGGCATGTCAGGCAAGTGTCAACGTTTGGCGGCCCATTCGGGCGAAGGCGACACTTCAAAGTGCCACCGCTCCTGCCACGCCCCGCCTCCTCCTGTGGCAGCCACCCCCTCCATCTATGATCCATCATCTTGCGGCGGGATGAACGCACAACATGCGTGACAATTTAATGAGCACTCTCTGCTAGCCCCCGGCAAGGCAATGTTTTAATCAAAATTACGCATAATGGATTTTGATTTTATTAAATGCGACTTAAATGAGTTGGGACCCCAGATATGGCGGAGATGGCGGCGCGGGGGGATGGGATTATGGGGCTGCAGACTAATTAAGCAGACGGCAGGGCAGCCATGCCACATCAGCAGCAGCGCCGCCCGTGTTTACGGGGGTGTGCGAGTGTATCCGTAGCGGCATCTGTAGGATACCCCGAGTATCTGCGGGGTCGGTATCTGCGGTGGGGCATTGCCGATTTGCTTGAGATCCATTCGGCGCTAATTGCGTTTATATCCTTCAGTTAATGGCACTTAATTAACAACTGGGCCGCGGCACTGAGGCGTGGGTCAAAACGGTTTTTCGGCTATGAACACGAGGGAAAGCTATGCATATTAGATGATTTGCACAAGGCTGGTAGAAAATGCATCAATTTAATTATAATTTATACATATTTATAAATATTTATTGGTCTCTTTACAGTTTGAATCAAAAGATCTGAACTTATTATAATATTTATCGCTAAAACTTGTGCAATCGATGACTTACATTGTGAGTAATTAAATTTAATCGGAACTGAATGGTAATTTGTTATAATTTGTATCAATTTAGACTTTTAACACATTTGTTTTTAATATTCCTTACGTATAATTAATTGTATAATTAAGCTAAATTTATTGTAATATTTAATTTAATTTATGAATCAATTTCGGTATTTTGACAAAGGAGAAACTCTTTTAATGCTTTAATAATTAAAATAAAATAACAATATTTAATAATTATTACAATTAATATTTATTTAAATTATAATTCATATTTAAATCATTATTAATTCAAAAACGTCATTTATTACATAAAATGTATTAACGAAGCCAGGGTCCATAACTCTTTACACATTGTGCGTTCGGATTAGATGCTCCGAGGGGGGGCAAGTCAATTAACAGGTTAAGGTAACTGGAATCTTCTAGCTGATGCCCAGTTTCTGGCAGTGTAATTTGGTATCTCCCCGTCCCGCTCACGTGCTGAGTGGGCCTTTTCCCCGTATTTGGTCAACGCTAACCAAAGTGAAATTTATGCCAGTTAAATGCGGCAACCAAAAGCAACTCTAAACTGACAGTCCAATTAGCAGAGTCAGGCGCGGAGACGACACAAATTCGGAACTGTGCATGTGTGTACAACTCATATATGGATATATCCATTTCCATATCTGGGCCGGATGTCATGAATTGCCCCCCAAACCAGCCGAGAAGCGAATATTTTTATTCATGAATATTAAGTGCTGCGGATGAGAGATGGGATCCCATCCAGGGCGATTCCCAGGCCCCCAGCCAAGCAGAAAGCCTGTGGAAGTCACGCCCCCGTCTGCGGAAAGAGTCTGCTCATTGCACGCACCACTGCCGAATTCTTAGGAATTATACGAGACGTTGGGTTTTATTAAGCGCTCATCAATTATTTTGAATAAAACCGAAATAAATAACGCGACCAAGCGGGTACAGTTGGCGCCAATAGTCAGTCATTGGGTTATGATTTCTAGTTACCTCAAATATTGTTTGATGAATATTAATGCTAATTGGCCCCCGCTGACTGTCGTCTGTATCTGTTGCCAGGGCTCAGGCTCAGGCTCAAGTATGACTATTGTTTCGGCTTAATTGTTTAGCTTGATTATGGCCGGGCTGCTAATGAAACTCATATGAGAGCATAAAAACAAGTGACTCGGAGTTTCGGGGGGCCCTCTAATTGAGGAATGCTGTCTCAGGCCCCGGTCTGGGTCTGGGGCCTGAGCTGAGTCTGGGCCTGATTGGGGCGTGATTTGCGCAACGCTAAAATGGGTTCAAGTGGGTTTTAACTAATTTTGATTAGCGGCTTTTTGTGGACGCATAGCGGCGATGTGTTATTTCTGAAATAAAATGTGCGAATTAAAGTCATATACGAACGGTATGGTCGACTATTAATACTAATGCAAACACAATCTGTATACCCGCTGCGATATCGAAATTACCATAAACAAAATGTGCTAATTGGTGAAACTTAAAACAAATTAATTTACGTAGTCGCCACAAAAATAGTCGGCGACTAATTAGCCAGCGAGCTAGCCAGCCAGCCATTAGGCTAACACCAAAAGCAAATCAATGGCCAACTCAAGTCCAAACAAAGTCGATCTAATTGATTTATTTTCGTGTTTGTCTGTCCCCTGCAAAATGGTTGTTTCACCCAAAATCGGGCAGCTGACTCAACGTCCAGCTACCCGTTGGCTATTAGCTTCTCGATCACGAGCATTACGAGATGCTTTGGGAACCGAACTTCGATCCTAAGAAGTTGAAAGCTGGTGGCCAGCAGCACATGACAAACCCACTTGATAATTACGACAGGCCCATATGCGTAGACACACATGATCAAATTAGCACTTTGATTTAGATTCGCTTTACGTTAACATGGCAGCAGAACCAAGCGAAATGCAATTAAGACAATCAAGCCGAGAATGGAGCCGAGACTGGAGCCTCAGGCTGTTTGTGGTTAAGCTAATAATGCACTTGGGAAAATAAGTGGGAATCAAGCACAAAAGGCTGTAATCTAGGAGTTCCGGTAATAAAGGAAGTCTTTCATTTAATAAATATAGATCTAATATGAATTGTTCAGCTAAGTCAGCAAATTAGAGTTAAATGATTTCTTGAATATTAAAATTTATTCTTTTTTTAATTTAAATAAATCCTTGCCATTTTTTGCAGTTGCATTTCTCTGATTCCACAAAACATGGCGGCATGGCCAATGCAGGGGGGCAATAAACGAATTTCCAGCTAAGCCTTTCGGGCTGCGCTTTTAAGCCAAGGCAATGGCCGCCTGCCCAGAGCTGGCTGACCAATCAAAGCGTCCAATTTCCAGTTTACCTTCTTGCCACACTTGCAGCGCCTGCTGGCCAACTTGCTGGATCTCTTCGAATGCAGCAGATTTTTCGGTCTGGAACCGAACCGAGTCTGGGCAGGACTTGACTGATGGCTGTTGTGTTCGTGTCTGGGGAAGAACCATTTGCATAGGACCGAACGTAGAACGTAGAACGTCGAACGACGTGGCCTGAGACATTATGTCATTATTATATCGTTGCAACGTGTAATTGGAGGAAAACTTTTGCCGCCAAATGACAAATTCATGCGCCAAAACGGACGAAAACATCAAAAAGACGCCGTCGAGCTTATGAATTACAAATAACCAGGCGAACAGGCAATGAAATGGCCTCAGGTGGGCGTGGCAACCAAATCTGCATACTCGTATCCACAGTTTGAGCCCAGGGCGAGGGAAGCTCTTCTTGGTGAGGAGTACACTGGGAAGAAAGGGAGTATTTCATCGAAAAATATATTTTAAATTCTTGAATAAATAGATAATTTAGTTGTGGTTTTCTAGACACTATTCATAGGTCTTTAATAATAATATTTTAAATTTATATAAAATATAAACTCAGTGTAAGATATTTTTACAGGAATCTAAGTATCTTTAAGGCTTTTCATACATTATTTCATATTAATAATAATAATATGGGCAAGCCAAGATCATTAGCTTATGTTTAAGTTAACCTTGTTGCATCCGTAATTTTAGAAACTCACAATAATAAATAACTGGTTGGGAGGGAAAGTAAAATTGTGATTATTTATTCAGCTCATTATAGCCTAATCTAGATAAAGCGCTCAAAACATGAACATTCTAGATTAGTTAATGAAACCTGTTTAAAATGAAATAAAAACCTCAAAAAATTCAATTTCTATCTACCCATTTCTTAAAATATTTCCGAATCTATTTAATTAAGACGAATAAATACTTTTCTCGCAGTGACTGCCATCCGTCATGGTGGCTCGTCTCGTTCAGGTTGCGGCTGCACAAAGTGCAAGCCAAGGAAATACATTTAGCCAGCTAATGCGCCAATTTAAATGCAGCAAGCAGACAAAATATTTAAGTTAAATGCCAGTTGGGGCTGAATTGGGAATGGAAATGGAATTGGCATCGGCATCGACACCGGCATAGGGGGATGGCAATGGAAATGGAGCTGGCTTTTTACTCAGCGTGTGTAATTTGGAAAATGAGATACTTTTGTGACTTGCCGGGGTCTATAATTAATTCGAATACAACTGCACCGACACCACAACCACCACCACCGCCACTAGCCACATTTGCTGGCACAATTTCAAATATGGCGGCGGCAACGTCAACGCTGTCATTATATCTATCTTTCATTATTGTTACCACTTTGTTGCCATTGTTGTTGCGGGTGTTGTTTTGGCCATTTCTGTTGCCGGCCTGGCCTGGCCCGGTTCGTCGTTGTTATAGCGCTTTTGAATTAATTGCATTTCACATGGCTCTTGCACATTCGGCCTTTTTGGTATTTTGCATGAAAATTAATTGCCATTATTATTTATGTGATTTTCAAAATGACATTGGGCAACCACTTCGCGTTTTGTAATTCAACGCTGCAATGCGGCAACAAATAAATAAATCCGAAATTAAGAGATGATCACTTGCTCGATGGCAATCGTTAGAAATTGGTTTGTGGGTCTCTAAACACGTAAATTATTGTCTTAATTACTCTATTATTAGAAGGTAAATTAGTCAGATGGTTCGTTTGATATGATTGTAAATGCATGTAAAAGTAAACTATATAAAATCTCATAAAATACCAGAAACAAGCAAACATCAAATGAAGTGGTTAATTCATATAAATGAACACCGAAATATATTTAATAGAAAGAGCAGAGATTTCTTGAAAATGTTTAAAAAATGTAGTTATATTATTGTATGTTATACTTGGCTTTATTGTGTCTTAATAATAAACAAAGTTACACAAGAAAATTTCCAGATTATGTAGAAGTCCCAAACCACACTTAAAGCCAAATTTTTCCCCACTCGCTGCTAAGTACGTGTGACACAATCGGGCCATAACGATGATGAGCTTGATGGCCAAAACAAACTCATCGATTTGGCCCGTCTTCGCTGAACGCATCGGTGGGCCACCAACAACAAAGTACACAAGTGCAGCTCCTCAGGCGTGTCTCTCTTAACCCGTAATTACGTGTATAGTACGGCGGCATCGTGAGCAAAGCGGAGCATTGAAGTGTCACGCAAGTGGCTTTACGAGCTGCTTAGAGCACCGGCATTAATAAGCAGCTATACATGAAAATTCAACAACAAAAAAGTAACAAATTAAAGAGCCAAGTCACAATTACGTGCTGGCCATTTGAGGGGGCCTGCAGTTTAATGACCAACGAACGCCTTCTCATTAAACGCTAAATTGCACGGGCGCATGACACGAATTTTCGGGAGAACACGCTGACAAAACAGCAAAAAACGCCTAAATTTACTAAGTATTGTAACTACGACAACATTGTAAGCGCGTTGCATGCAACACTCAACCTCAACTATGGCATTTAAGCCCAGAATGTTAACGAACAAACAAAGCCGATGCTGGGACCTGGACAGCAGGAAGGGCAGGGCAAGGAAAGGCAAGGGGTTTTGGCCAGAGTTTCGTTAGCTTGTTTAAAATAGCTCATAGCATGCAAGAAAAGTGCACTGCGAATGATAATTTATTGGGTAAATCCTAACATTTTATTCTAGGTATTCTTCTGAACTTTAAAAATATTTGTAAGATTTAAAAATATCTTGGAAATCTTATTGATAATTATAAGTAGCTAGGGTGACGTTAGTTTTGCTATTAATTTAGATAATTTAATCGGAAGAGCTACACATGTACATCAAATTGCTATTTATATTTATCCATTTCTATTTCTAATTAAGTCTATATTTTATTGGGTAATAAATATAACTCTTTTAGGATTAAGGTATTATAAAACATTTTAAATGTCAAAATTTACAAGTAATTCATCAAGAACCAAACAAACTGAATTATTAGAGTTTAATTATGCATGTCTGATTATATTTTAACAGTGATATACAAAGAATATTTTAATAAAAAAATTTTGTAAAGATTTTATTTCTAGCAAAAACCTGCAGGTATCACATGTAAATTTTGTCTTAAAAACGGATCCTTTAGTACATTACCTAATTTTGAAATATTTTTTCATTGTGCACCACCTTATTTACATATAGCCCCTAGGATTATAACGCAGTATAGCCCGCAGCCAATTTCGTAGACTAAAGGGCCGCCCGACAGAGTGAGGTGGGGCGGGCGGGACCAGACGGAGACGGGAGCTCCGACGCATGCAAAAATCAGGCTAATAGACGCTTGACGTTTTGACGTTTACTGCACCGCCCGTCAGCTCTATCATTAGGCACCGGGGAACGGGGAACGGGTACCGGGAACGGGAACTGGAACCGGGTGTGGGGTTTGTAGGGGGCCTACTAAGGGTGAGATGTGGGGGACTAACATGCAATATGGTGATTTCTGATTTGCATGTCGGCTCCAACTGACTTGGCGCTGTTGCAACAAACGAAGCAGGCAACTCCGGAGCAACGATGTTGCGAGCCAGCTAATTGCCACATTGCAGCAGCGGCAAAGGGAACAACACCAACGCCAGCACCAGCACCAGCAAATTGTAACTCGTAGTTAGCCGTAGTAATATGCTAAATTAATTGGACGATATGAAGTGCGTGATATTGACTGCTAATTAAGCTAAGTTATAGACAAGTTAGTAGCGCTTAAGCACGCGCACGATTTTTACTAGCGACTTCAAATGCTGCAACATTTTAGCCTTCCTCTAGTTTTATGACTCTGTTGTATGAGTGATTTATTAAAAATATTTCCTGATGTACTATGTGCATTTTTTTCATCTAATTGGTTGGGTTTTAAATTTACCTAACAATTTTGAAATCTGAACAATTTTAGTAACTTAAAATGTTATTCATATAATTTTAGAGAAACATTTTGGTATTGTATAAGGCACAGATGTTTTAACTTACAAAATCTACCTTTCAAAAACTTCAGAAACTATGCAAAACCTCTTTAAATTTATACAAAATCTAAGACAGGAATTATAATTTTAGTAAAATATTCCACAAACTAAGAAAAATTGTTACAGTTATCAAAAAAGTAGCCCTTAAATAATATATAACTTTGTGAATCTAAATAAAAAATCCTTAAAACCGTAAAAATATACATAGCTGGAAAAATATCAAATAAAAATCAAAAGTTAAGAATTAGAAACCAAAGTTATGAATTCCAACTTTAGAAGGTACAGAGCTCCTTTTAAATTTCTTGGAATAAAATAGTATTATTAAACAGCAAATTATATAACTTTACAGGACCTCATTTTGTTTGGAAATGCACTTGTGTCTCGTGCGGATTGTTCTGCTCCTATTTTTCACCCAGCTGCCAGAACAGTCACTCCTCCGCATATTAGACGAGCAAACAGGCGGCTCTCATTGATCGCTCCGATCGGAAGGAGAACCCAGCCAGGAGAGCCCAGCAGGTAACTCGGTAGCCCGGCCTTCTAGGAAGGATCAACGATCAAGGGCAGGGAGGCAGTGCATTCGGTATAAATTGCATATAATTATGCAACGGCCACAGTTTTTGAGAGTTCACACCTACCGCCGCCGAGCTCTGCGTGCTCTCCAGGCATAAGCACATCCTGTTGGCCTGTGCCTGTGCTGGCCGTATCCAATTTCCAGGCTAACGCTAAGAGGGCGCAAGCCCCGGCTCGAACTGTCTCTTTCGGCGCCCATTAAAGCTGTCGGTCAATTTGATGCCCTGGACGCCATTAGAGTCGATAGTCATCAAGCCATGGATGGCCATCCCATCGGCTTGCATGGCAGACCGCACTTAGAGGAGAGCGAGAGCGACTCGATTAGCCCATGACAACAGGTGCGGCACGTATTCGTATGCAAAAGGATTGGCCACAGGATAATCGATTTGAGCATCGACTGGGCGACGGCGACGGCGCCTGCAGCTGCCCGGTAATCTGATGAAGGGTTGATGTGAGAGATGGCTATTGCCTTTATAATGAAATTGTGTTGACCAATTTGTTATTTAATTTTGTTGATTCACAGCGGCGCATCCTTTTCGGGTTTGTTTGGTGCCTGTGAAAGTGTGAAGTGTTCGTGGCTCGGCATGGGGCGTGTCTCGGACTCGGGAGTATCTGGTCCCTGCAGGTGCTGGGCAAACAAACTCGATAAAGTCACGAAGGCACGAGCTGGCCAATAAACTTTGAGTGCAGTTTTTGGCAACTCAGCTGAGGAAAGAATATGATTCATTTTTAATTTGGCAAATTAAAATACAGTCTAGATTCAATTAAAAGAAAAGTTCCAGATTAGAAATAAATTCTTTAGGTTCCATAAACCCCATAGAGCATTTTATTTTATGATGATTCTTCTGAATAATCACATTTTTCCTGAGCTTCAAACTTTCTAATAGAACTAACTTTCCACCATCAACCAACACAGAGTGCTGGCTAATAAATGAAATGTTTTATTGCCCGGCAACAAACGGGGGAAACAAACATGGCAGCCCAGATAATTGGCAGCCATTTTGAACTGCATTTGGCTTCGCTTTGTGTTTTTTAGTTAGTTTGTTTGTTTGTCTCTTGGCGACACGCGCCGCTGAACCCGGAGACCTGGAAACCGGCTAAGTGCCACTGCAGCTCCAACTGCAGCCACTGCGGCAGCCAAATTGCTGAAATGTTGATTACCAACTGGCGCAGCTGTCGCCAAGACATCGTAACCGGCACCGCAAATCCAGGCCCATTTCCGCCCGAGGTCCCCAGCACTTAGTTTTAATAAGTGCTAATGAGTTGCACAAGCCACAAATGCATTGGCCATTTACGAGCCAAAACATGGATCCTTCAACAGCCCTAGAACGAAAGGGCACTGAAGACGCATTACAAATAAAAACAGCTTAAAGTTAAACCCATATTCACATGGTACTTACTATGAGAACGAGAGTGTCTGAAACCCCTCACGCACCCATCTCCGGTCGAAAGCACTCTGCATAAATGGTTCTGGCCCTGTTTCCAGGCTGGCTGCTTCCGCTCCAGCGGAGAAGGCAACTTTGTATGGAAAGTAAGTGCTCGTTATGCTCTTAACCGCAAATAACGCGGAGATAAGTCGAGAAGGAATATTGGCCAACCGCAAGCCTGGCCTGGTCGATAGGCATCAGTGCCTCATAAGTCAAGACATTTATGTTGGCCATGTCGGGCAGGCAATCGGCGATAATCTCTGACTCATCACATCTGCATATAGGATGTTTTGCCTGTATCTAAGTACATATATCTGTACCTACGTACGTGTATATAGCCGTGGATATCTGGTCATTAGGCTCATTAGTACGGCGGCCAATTAATAAACAAAAATAAATAATTGCACAATTCATTTGGTAATTAGACATGGCTCATAAAGCTGAATTAGGCAAAAGGCATGCCTATATGGCCTACAGATATCCCACAGATAGCACTCACACACACACGTGCAGAGAGAGACCCGAACAGACAGAGCAGGAGACGGAGACGGAGAACTTCATGCAAATGAAATGAAATTGACTAGAGAGCCAACAAATTGAGTGTGTCTCGTGTACCCGAGTGTATGTATTTCTGTACTTCCCCCGCTCACAGTGGCTGCCAGCATTGCGCAGCCAGTGCCGCCAGCTCCGCCCTCTGGCCCTGCACCTGCACCATCGCCACTACAAGCTCACGTACCCCCATGTAAGTGAACAATTCATTTGTCACACTAAATTTGTTTCAATTCATTTGCTCGAAATGACAAATAATGCGATATAATTACATTTCAGAGCGTTGTTTGCTCGTGCTTTTTATCGGGGTATCTATAGTAGTTCCCTTCCTTTGCCCTCCGATTCAGATCCACGGTCAATGATCATTAGGCTCTGGCAGTGGAGATTTCTAAAAGAGATTGCTTCTCTATTTATGTATGTTTTTCCAATTAACTTGCCCCAGTGTGTGTGACTAGTTTTATTTTATTTTAATGCTGAGGAATGAAGTCAATTAATAGGGAACCATATACAACAGAACAGCTTTCCGAATTGAATTTAAGGCTGTTTTGGCTTAGTTATGATTATTTTTAATTATTATTATTATTATTTTTCGGCTAAGACTTTCATTAGTGTTTCTTTATAATTAACAATATTTGAGGTCTTTCTGAGAGCATATTATGGCCAAAAATCAACGGATAGCCAAATGGCGTATATTTTTCGATTCGCTATTAAAATCTTAATTATTTGGAAGTAAAATATTGAAAAATTGGAGAAAAAAATTTTGGATCGAATTTTCAAAATTTTATAAGGGGTACCATCATTAAAATTCTCAAAATTTGAAAAAAATATTTTTTTTTTTAATTTCTTAAATAAGTTTGCAGTTTTATTGACCAAATAAAAA